>JANAVB010038613.1:2850969-2870969 GCA_029216955.1 Iris pallida
CTCACTCCAGCATCATTCTATGCTACAACGCCCGCAGCAGATTCCTGCTCCGGTTAGGGTACCAGTTCAGCAGGTGCCCCTGCAGCAGCAGCAGGACCGACGCAGCAGGCACCTACTTGCCACTACTGCAAGAGGTCCGGACATCTCTTGAGGTTTGTAGGAGACGTTTGGGTGTGTGCCTATACTGTGGCACCGAGGGGCATCAGGCGAGGGATTGTCTTTCGAACCATCGTCGTGCAGCTCATGGAGCACAGGGTAGGCCACCTATGGCACCGTATCACGCCCCACCAGCAGCGGGATATACCCCGCCAAGGCAGGCTTTTGCGATGACAGTTGAGGATCCTACAGGCATTGGACTAGGAGGTTAGGTCTTGCTCTTTCTTTTAACTGTCTTTTTTTACCCATTGATTGATGATTGCTTTCTTAGTACCTTTAGTTTGCATATGTGATGATGATGCTAGATTAAATAGAAAACCCCAATAAAGACTGCAATAACATGATACTATAGAGATTTAAAACCACGCATGTGTTTTGATTTCCTGGATTGCATGTTATATAATTTAGGATAAAATTTAGTAGACTTTTATTGTTGGGAGCTTGACCTAGAGAAGAGTACAACCATTTCGAATTTCGAGGACAAAATTTTTCTAAGGGAGATAGGATTGTAACTGCCCATTTTCAAAATCAAGGGTAATTTTGTCATTTCTCAGTTTTCCATAATTTTGGTGAATTTTAATTAATTTTATACTATTTAAATTGGTGTATTGTGATTTTACTGTTTTTTTAGTACAACCCTAGAAACTATTTAGCCTAGAGACTAACCATGACCACGAAGACCCAACCAAGTGTTTAGATTAGCAAATTTCTATTTTCTAGGCTAAGGGCATTTTGGTCATTTGGTTACTTTTGAATTAATATGGATTTTGGCCTTTTGGTAATGAGCTAATTGATAGTTTAGGCCTTAACCTAGAATTTTCCTAATCTGGAGGTTAACCATGGGCCTAGAGATTAGATTAAAATATCTATTACATGACAACATTAGTAATATCTAGATATTATGTAGTAGGATATTTTTCTTAAGATATTGGTAGAAAGAAAGCCTTAGGACTAAATTGGACCAATGAATGGACTTAGATTTATGTGGAGAAGCCTTAACCACCCATCTACATCTAAACCCTAACCCTAGGCTGCCATAAGGAGCCTCTCCCCCTATTTAAACACTTAATGACACTCCCTTGCCTCCTTCTCTAAACATACAAAACCCTAGTTTAGTGTACTTCTTCCCCAAATCACCCTATTTCACCAATTCAACTCCAAATTGAGCCTAGTCTTTTGCATTGGACTCCCCTACAGTAGTAGAAGCCATTGGTGGATAGCTAGCAAGGGTTTAAAAGCTTCGGGATGGTTGTAAATTGAGAAAAACATCGTTACTAGGCCCTTTACATTGAGATTCCAACTCTCAATAGGTAAACCTATCTATACCCATTGAAATCATGATTTTTCTTTATAGATGCATTCATTTAGGGTTCCCCTAGGTGTAGCCCAAGTTGGTAGGATTTCGTGTTCGTTTGATACGCGTATCGGACACGTATCGGACCGTAGTTGAAGGTATTTGGTAAATGTCTCAATGGATTGATTTTTAACCAATTTCCAAACAAATTTCAGATTTGGAGCCTAATAGGTGGGGATTAGATTGTGAATGACTGAGCACATTTTTTTATCTCTGTTCGTGTCCAAATTGGACATGAGCCCACTGTTTGGACACTGCACAGGGAGTACTGTGCTCCCATGCTGCTCAGGTGTCCTAGCAGACACGACAAGGCACCCCGACATCTAAAAATTGGTGTGTTGGAGCGGGCAACCACTGACACTGTAAACATAGATTTTCAGGAGATATTATCGAGTATTTTAGGAGAAAATCTGACTGCACGGGTCGCACACACACACGCGCGCGCGCGCACAGTACGGCTGATATGCACTTCGTGCGCGGACATGAGGACACTTGGACTCGTGTTAGGCTACCCTAACCCTAGAACTAGACATAGACTAACTATGGACATGAGAACGACACTTGTGGGTTCGTGTGTCGTGTCCTAGAGGGCTCAACACATGTGCACGAGCTCCTTTCACTGCACAGTTTTACCTTCACTGAAAACACGGTTCAGACACTTGTTTGGACACGTTTTGTGTCACTGATTGACACTGTAGGACACGACTAGACCCCCTATACTGACACACATCGAACTCCCCTGACATTAATATTTGATTTGATTTTGGTTAAAAATTTGGGTTCGAAAGTACGTTTTGACTGATACATTGATATATTGTTTACTGTTTTGAATTGGATATGAGAAGAGGGGATGAAGGTTTGAGGAGAAGCAGTAGAAGTTAGCAGCAGGGTGCTACCCTGCTTTGACATGGCTTGGCTTGGTTGATTTAGAGTTGTGGGTGTGTGTGAGAGTTGTTGAGTTGGGTTGAGTTCACTGAACTGTGCAGTAGTAGAACACAAGCATCTGAGTTTTGGGGTTGCCTTCTAAATATTTAGATAATAGTTTACCTATATTCTAAAGTATAGGATATTACCTATTAACATAGATAAGATATATCTATAGATAATGGGGTTTTCCTAAGTAGTCTAAGTTAGTTAGCCTATGGCCTAGGTATAGAGTGTTACCACCCTATTAATCTTGGGTAGATAGTTACCTATAGTATATAGTTAGAGGTTGTATCCGATATATATAGATAGGATACCACCCATATATATTACAATACATATCTATTAATGTATGATCTTGGTTGATTACCTACTAAGCCTAGCTTGAGGATTAGTCTATAATCTAGGATAGATTGAAAGGTAAATACATTGTATAGGGTAATGTTGGTTTTTGGATACCTAGATTTGTATCTTAGTAGAGAAGTTGGTAGATACTTAGACTAGAGTTGACCAAAGACCAAAAGTCGACTGTAGGTCACCCCTTGACCTAGATTGTATTAGTTTGACTTTGTTAGGCCTAGTTTGACCTAGTTGACTTTGTGACCTAATTTGACATGGCATGACCTTGTTTGACTTAGATTAACTTAGATTGACCTAGTATGACTTAGTTTGGCTTGGTGTGTAGTGTGACCAAGTTTGACTCCTAGTTGACCAAAATTGACTTGTTGACCAGGACAGTTGACCAAAGTTGACTTTGACCTAGATTAACTTAGAATCATGTAAACAGCATCGTATACTTCATTTACCTTATTTCTGAATCCATCATAACCTGTATTGCCTTAACTAGGATTCTGAGACTCCAGTTCAGGCATCTGTTTTCATCAGTCATTCAGGGTAGCAGGCGAGTACATTCTCTGATAATATTTTTTTTTATGATATCGTCTTTGTTTCTTGTATTTAGTGTAGATATCCTTGTTCTCTTGACACATTGTTCACACGAGATTGGTATTGTCTGGATCCTGTCATAAGATGTTATTCCTCTTATATATGGTATGCCTTGTGCAAGTCTTCCTTGTTTCTTTGTTCATTGTATAGACACGATTCCTGTGAAGGAGAGCTACTTTACAGAATGCGTGTCATGGTGTGTCATGACAGGATCTACTATATTAGTCAGGATGGGGGTGTTAGCGTATGTGATCAATACCCCAGTACCAGATTGTATCATCATTGCATCACCATTGTATCCTCACTGTATAGTGTTAATCATACACTCACATATGATTAGCCAGGCCAAACATTGTATCAAGTTCTAAGCTGATCACATGTTGAAACTAGTGCTAAACTCACATAGATAGCAGTTCCAATTTTCGTACATGTTATACACTATTCTTTTGCCTTATCTCGTTATGTTTTGATATACCCTGCCAAGATGCATGTACGCTACTTTACCTAGTATATTCTCTCTATCTACTGCTACATTTTCAATATTGTATAACTAGAACTGTTGTTTGAGATTTTGTACTCATTTCCGTCCTGATTGGACCTGTTAAAAATATCAGATGATGAGGAGGAGTGCCCTACCTATTATGGTCCTCATGACGTGGTTGGTATAGAGTTGGATACCCTAGTGCAGCAGGGGCTAGCTCTAGCAGATGAGGCCTTGGTATAGTTTAGCTGGTTTTAGTATAGTACTGGACTCTGTCTCCAGATTACCTTGGCTTGTTATTATTGTTAGTTGTTTGTATTGAGATTGTTGACTCAGAGATTTTGGACTTATATTATTCTGTGTTGGATTTTCAGGATGATATTTATAAATCTTGTGGTCTTTATCTTTCAGTATTATCTATCGGCATTCTTAGAGTTTGTGATTGAGTATATTATTATCATTTCTTGTCCTCCGTTCCGAGTTGACCATTATCGACAGGTTTTGATATTAAAACTATTGATAGATGGTAGACCTAGACAACATTCTATACCATTTTTACGGCGTAGGCTGGGACGCTGTTACGCACTCGTACCCTTACCTCGGGTGTAGGTCATGACAGTAGTCCCTAGTGGTTCAGGGTCTATTGAAAGAATAAGCCGGCATATAATACATCCTGCTGTAAAGGTGGCCTTTGGATGCCAGCTTGACCTGCTTCCTGCGAAGGTCTGCGCCATCCAATAAGGCTTACGATACTTTGTTGTTAACGCGGTGACACCTGATGGCATATAGGATTTTGTCAGGACTGAATTTTCCTTTCATTATCTGATGGGATGGCTGGTGCTGCACTGTCCCAGATTAATGAATGTCGGGCTGATGGCAGACTCTATGGCGGGAGATGCCTTTCTTCGGAGATTCAAAGATGCAGATTGGACCGTCACAGAGGTGCATGTTTGTAGGAAGGCTATGAGTTTTCTGCAGAATGTTGAATTCTTCAGAGTGTCGCCTCCGTCTGGTAGTGGTCGTGTAAGAGACACTCTAGTAGATGAGGGAGCACTCACTACTAGCCTTCCTATTGGGGCATTCCGTTGGCTCCAGTCCATCAGGCCTTCCCATCTGGTGCTCAGGAATAGGAACCACACTTTCCTGGAACCTTATCTGCCGAATCACTTTGTACGGTAGTTCGGCTACAGCCAGCTTCTTTTGGGCAACCCCAGTCCTCATCTATAGTCGATAGGAAGCCTGAACGACAGGGTATGTGCATGGAGCCACTACAATACTGGATGTACGGGGGCAATTTTTACCCTACCAGAAGATAAGCCTAAAACCCACATGCCCTTTGCTGCTACCAAGTTCTATTTTCAGGTCAAAACCCTTCATTCTTGGTATGACCGTGAGTAGAGTTTAATATCGGGGACTAGGCTTGCCTCCACTCTTGCTGATATAGGACGAGTATGCACAATGGGGGGTCACAGAAAGGAAAGCGTCGCAGCCTTAGCTGAGCCAGCTGCAATGCCACAACAGAGAATCGTTCTTGGGGAGCCTGTTGTTGCAGCACCTCAGAGAGAGGATACTGAAGAACCTCTTCCTAATATTCCTTATAAGAGGAAATTTTCCACTGATCTGGTTCTACGGTTCAAAAGGAAGAAGTTATTGTCTTCCGAGGGAGAATGAAGTTCACGGACGTGAGCGCCGGCTCGTCTCCTCCCAGAAGATCTTTCCGACATACTGGGAGGAGTGGAATGGCATCGCGGGCCATTACCATTCGGGAGGTAGATCCCTTCCTAGACTCTATAGCCGTTTTGGTCAAACCGTTAGAAGCTTTCTCACCATTGAGTTTGTCCTTTACGCAGGGTATTGAAGTCATGACCGCGGCAGATGCTTCTTCGTCTGAAGAGGTAGACATAACAACAGTGTCCTTTGCTCGTCCTCAACCAATGGATGAAGGTGGGTCTTCTTCAGTTGTAAGGCTTGAGCAAAAGGATGATCAGGGCGAAGGCCCAGACCATGATGGCGATCAGAGTGTCAGTCCCTCCTATGACATTTCTTTGGGGGATATGTCTGCGATAGGAGCCATGATGAAGGATTTGGATAAAAATCAAGTCCAATCAGCTCACCCTCCTTTGGGTATGTCATTCTTGCACTTTTCTTCGGATGAGATTTTCCGACTTCAATTTTGCGTGCAACTTGTGAGGCTGACTTCCATCGTATATTTTCTATAGACAAGGAAAGGGAACAAAGCACGAAGGTTGCTCCAGATACTGGGGCTAGACAGGAAGCTGCCTATGGTTCTCCCAGTAAACCGGCATCGGTTACTGAAGAAGTTCTTGATCGTCCCGTTGAGGCGACCATTATTAAATCTGCTTCGAGTCTAGCTGGGACCGTGGAAGGCGAGCAGCCTGATGCTTTTTTGCTGATGTTGACAGTGAGTGACATGGGTCTGCTCTCATTTCTCCGGTTTCTGTTGATGCTGAACCGGCAGGGGTATGAACTTACAACTCCTTCTTTAAGTAATTTTTTTTGTTACTGATGTATATTGCTTTATTTGTCAGGTTCAGCTTCCTCCCAAGTAGCTCTCCCTAGGATATAGGATCCCCATCAAGCTTTATCTCCAACGACCTCTTCTGAAGATGATGAGATGGCTCAGGAAGTTATAAGAGCTTTCTACTCCGTTTTGAAAGTAAAGCTTCCTGGAGTTTTGAACTAAAATGTCGCCTTCGGGCCTGTAAAGGCTATCGCTGAATGCCAGGTGACAACTCTTGAAAGCATTGCTGGCTAAGAAGAGAGAGCTAATGCTTTAAGGAGGTCATGGCTGACCTAGAAAATCAAGTGGCCAAACTCCGAGAGGTCAGTCAGCGAAGCCCGATATCATCATTTCTTGAGGAGGACGTAGCTCTGATTACGGCTATTGAGGAGGAGAAAGCTACTTTCCAGGTGAGGAAGGAGGAGCTGGCTAAAGAGATCAGTGAGCTGGCTGATCAGTATGAACATTTTGATGCTGCCTGTAGGGCTCGTATTACCTCAAAGAATAAGTTGGCCGTCCAGATTGCTGAAAAGTACAACCAAATTGTACAGCTTCACGAAGAGATTGCTCAGCTTGAGGCTGACTTGCGAAAAGTCATATCTGAGCAGGAAGACTACGTCGTTCAGGCTGCTGTGACTGCCACAACTTCAGACCAATTGAAGGCTCAGCTGGTGAAGTTGGAAGAGGAGAATATGAAACTGATTCCTTTCGAGGATGAAGTTGCTTGGCAGGAAGAAGCACGTCGTCATGCCACCGTCAAATCTTAAGCTGAAATTAAGGATCTGAGGGATAACATCAATCGATTGTGTATCCCTTAAGTCTTTTGCTTGTAACTTTCTATTTTAGCCGTCAAGACTCGTATATCTTTTTCTTTTCTCCGTCTTTTGATAGACGTTTTTAATAAAGAATCTTTTGGCTTTCAAAACACATGAATAAAGCTTGTGAAATATTAGAACTAGAGATAATGTGGACGTAGTAAGGATATTTTTGGTGGGTATTCCGTTGGAGAATTTGATGTGGACTTATTATCCGTTTTATATTCAAGGTTCTTAAATATAGATAATAAGTTGAAAGAAGTTGCTAATAGAGGTAATATAGACATAGCAGAGAATATTCTATATCTGACCAGAGGTAATATGGACGTGGAAGGATATATGAGATTAGGTAGGAGTGGATAATTAAGAGGTAATATGGACGTGATTATTTTTGATGAATGCTTTGCTCAGAGGTTATATTGACGTGGCAAAATGTTTCTTAATTATCCCACTGGAGAAATAATTATTGGAAAAATAGTTCAGAGGTAATGGATGTGACTTATTTTAGTCAGACCAAGTTTGGGCAGAATAAAAAACGGAGATAATTCCACTGGGAATCTTTTTAAAGGACCTATTATCCATGGCGTATTCAAGATTCCTTGAATACGGATAATAGTTAGATGATTTTTTTCTTCAAATCACATAAACATTGTACTGTACATTTACATGACTGAAATAGGGTATATGTGAACGCTTTTCATGAAGGTTACACATAATATTTCTTCAGAAAATTGCCGTTGATCGGCATCATGAGCAAGTCACCATCAGGCTTGGTTAGTCGATACACACCGTTAGAATACACTGATTCTATAATTAAAGGACCTTCCCATTTAGGCTGGAATTTTTCTTTTGTCTTGTGCGTCATGACCGTTGGTCTTCTTACTGCTAAGACCAAATCACCAACTTGAAAGATTCTTTTCTTCACCTTTTTATAAAGGCTCTGGAAAGGCATGCTTGGTATAGCTCAATACGCTGTTGAGCTAATAAGCATTTTTCGTCTAGCGCTTTCAGCTCTTGTAGTCGCAGATGGTAACTTTCTTCGGCAGTCAACTCACTGGCTAAGGCTACTCGAAGAGGGAATCTAGATTTCTAGGGGAAGAACTGATTCACTCCCATAAACCAGAGAGAATGGCGTACTGCCTGTTGGAGTCCGAACCGTTGTACGATAGGCCCAAAGACATTCTCCGAGCTTCTCATTCCAATCGTACTTGTTTGAAGATACAAACTTCTTGAGAAGTTTGATGATAGTCTCATTGAAGGCTTTTGCTAACCCATTAGCCGCTGGATTATAAGAAGTAGAGGCTACATTCTGAATTTGATTCTTATCGCAGAATCGATAGAATACATGGCTCGCGAATTGTGGACCATTATCATGGATGATCCTGCAAGGTAGGTCGAAGCGATAGATACGTAATGTTTGATGAAACTGATCACGATCGACGTCTTTACTTCGGTGAGCGTATAGCTTCCGCCCATTTGGCAAAGTAATCGGTTATAGCTAGGATAAACCGATGTCCTCTGGAGGATGGCGAGCTGATTGGGCCTATGACGTCATACCCTAGGCTTCAAAAGGCCAAGATGCCGCCGTCGGGTGTAGAAACTTTGAAGGTTGATGAATGAAGTCGGCGTGGAACTGACAAGCCCTACACTTTTTTTCATATTCAACAACATCTGCTATCATCGTTGGCCAATAATAACCCATTCGTTTGAGGCGATCTTGTAATTTGGGGCCTTGTTGATATGCACCACAAATTTTTTCGTGAGCCTTACGAATGCATATTTGGCTTCTGTGTCTGATAAATATCGTAACAGTAGCCCGTCGTAAGAGCATTGGTACAATATTTTGGTGGCTGTATCATAGTAAAATCTAAAGGATCTTCTTTAGACAGCTACTTCCTTTGGGTCCCTAGGGAGGATTCCGTAGATGGCGTAGTCTATGAAAGGAAATCTCCAGTCTTTAACGTTGATATTTGCTTCTGTTGCTAACTGTAATGAATATGCAAGGCATCTTTCACACAGAATAGTTCTCGACCAGACACTGTGATCAAATGCTGTGTATTGGTAGGGACGGTCAAGGAAGCAGCAAGACCAGCTAAAGCATCTGCTTTTATATTCTATAATCGAGGCACGTGCTCGATGAAGAATCCAGCAAAAGTAGAAGCCAATTCGATTGTTGCTTTGTGATATGGAATGAGATCTTCGAGACGAACTTCATAATCCCCTCGAATCTGACTAACTATTAGCTTAGAATCGCCGTAAGCTGCTAGATAGTCAACTCCCAGTTGCTTTGCCAGTTGAAAGCCGATCAGTAGGGCATTATATTTGACCACGTTGTTAGTATAGGGTTCTACGAGACAATATGCACGGTGTATAACCAGATGGTCGGGTGACACAAGCACGATGTCTACTCCGGCCATGATATTTCCTTTAGGTCCTGTTCTTGATGCACCATCAAACAATATTCGCCAAATGGAGATTTCCTCAGTTGCGATGTTAGACTCCACTACTTCATCCGAGATTTCATCATAAAGTTTAGAAGATTCTGGCAATGGTTGAGCTTCTAGGAAATCAGCTAACGCTTGGCCTTTTACTTCCTTTGAGGGACGAACATCATATCGTATGGAGTCATCAATATTGCCCATGTAGCTAAGAGAACCCGATTTAGTCATGAGTATTCTGAGAGGATTGACTTTAGATATGATGTGGATAGTCTGCCCAGACACATAGTGGCGTGTCTTCGGGATAGCAAATACCAGTACGAGACATTCTTTTTCCACAGGTGTGTATCTGTGCTCGACACCCACCATCGTGCGGCTGAGGGAGTAGATTGCTTGTTCATGGCCGCCTTCATTCTTCTGAGCTAATAGGGCACCAAGGGAATGATCCATAGCACGGACATATAACAAGAAGGGCTTTCCTATTATTGGAGCAACCAATACTTGAGGGATTGTGAGATACTTCTTGATGTCGTCAAATGCGCATTGATATTGTTCCGTCCAGACGAAAGATACTCTTTTCTTTATGAGCTGAGTAAACGGTTGACACCTTTCAGAAATATTTGAAATGAATCGTCTGATATAGGCTAGCCTTCCTTGAAGTCCGCATAGCTCTTTGAGATTTTTTGGGGGACGCATATCGAGGATAGCTTTTACTTTCTTCGGGTCAAGATGTATACCCTTTGAAGTGATAACAAAACCAAGGAACTTGTCGGTCGAGACTCCCAGAAAAGACTTGGTTGGATTCATCTTGAGTTGGTGTGCACGCATTAGTTCGAACACCGTTCTAAAATCTTGGAGGTGGTTGCCCTTGAGATGACTTTTAATTGCGATATCGTCTACGTAGCATTCCACTGTTTTGCATAAATGATCGCAAAAAATTGTGTTCATAGCTCGCTGGTATATCGCCCCTGTATATTTTAATCCGAAGGGCATCACCTTATAGCAGTATGCCCCCAACGGTGTTCGAAAAGATATGTGTTTCTCATCGTCGAAGAATATCTTGATCTGGTTGTAGCCTGTGAACCCATCCATAAAGGACATCTGCTTGAAGCCGTAAGTATTGTCGATCATTACGTCGGTGATCGGTAGGAGGAACTCATCTTTCGAGCATACAGAGTTCAAATTGCGGTAATCGATACAGACTCAAAATTTACCATTCTTTTTCATAACTGGCACAATGTTAGCAACCCAGTCTGGGTGTTGTTCTTCGCGAAGGAATTTGCTTGAAATAAGCTTCTTGACTTTACTCTTAATGGCTCCATGATATCTAGTCGGAACCGTCATTGCTGCTGCTTCACTGGCTTAGCTTTGGACGAGATATTTAGGCGGTGCATAGCAACTTTAGGGTCCAAGCCTGGTATGTCTTCATAGCTCCATGCAAAGACATTAATG
Organism: Iris pallida; assembly: GCA_029216955.1. NCBI lineage: Eukaryota > Viridiplantae > Streptophyta > Magnoliopsida > Asparagales > Iridaceae > Iris > Iris pallida. The sequence goes on from JANAVB010038613.1 coordinate 2,862,056, forward strand.
TATTCTCTTATAAGCTGTATAAGAGATTGTCGTTCTTCGCTAGGCAGACTTTTGCTAATGAAGATCGGTTTAAGAGATGATTCATCTCCTAAATTAACTTGGACGACTTCGTCTTCAATAGGTGGTTCACGTTGTTCGAAACGTAACTCCCACCTAGTATCCATCTTTTTAGCCCATTCTTCAAGCTCGATCATTTGGACATCGTCTGCAATTTGGTCAACTGACGCCATGTTGACGGACAAAGTTACTTTGAACATGTCTCCAATGCTGGAGTTTGAATCCCAGAGGCAGGAATCAGAAGAATAAGAACAACGATCCGCTTCGATGTCTGATCCTTCAGGAGTGTTGAAGGAGTAACGTAACCCAAACCAATACCGTTTTGTTGATAATAGTTCTCGGGTTTACCGGGAGGAGCAAAGTGACGTATTGGCAATTGTCTCCCTTGACCGTAGTTTAACCCCTGGTCGCTTTTTATATCATATCCCATGTTCTGGATGATATTCTTGGCCTGCCAACTATATCGGTATAGTTGTATTTTTCCAGAATCATAGTCAGCTTTAGTGTTGTGATTGGGAGAAGTAGAGTCCAGAACGAACTTTCTTTCGCCAATTATTCGACCGAAGATGATCAATTCTTCACCCTTCTTTCTAGCTAGAACGATGAATAGTAGATATTTTCTGGCCAGACTTTTTCCTGCAGACGAGGCGTCATGACCGACATGTAGAGATGTGGTCCTATGCCCTGCTCTAGGGCGTATCGTATCTATGTACTGGTTTACAGATTGGTAGACATCGGAGTAATTCAAAGATAAACCTTTACTTAGAAAATATGCAAGTTCTTCTTCAGGGATAACATCATCCACTGAAGGTACATTATTTTGAGTATTGATATATCATTGAGGGGGTCATTGTTTGGAATAGGAGCCACAAACTTGGCCAAGTTTGCCACATAGGATAACTCTTCTGGATTGGAAGAACGGACTTCAGCAGGTTCCACCCGAGTTGTTTTGCGGAGAGTGATGGTCAATGGTTTGACCTTATCAGGATTCTTCTTTTTGACCCAGATTGTGAGAGGCTTTGGAGTACTTTTTGGAGTCGTACATCATTTGACTCGGATAATCAGGGGACTATCACTGACGGATGAACTCACTTCAGCTTCATCATCAGCTTTATTGCCGTTATCCTTGGAGGGCTGAGATTGGTACAGTATCGAATCTCCACAGTAGGCTTCAATACCCTTAAAAGGATCGACATCGGCAAACTCCGTCTTCACGATGCCATCGCTGTTGACGTACTTGAGGCACTGGTGAAGGTAGAAGGAACGATCACGTTTTCGTGTATCCATGGACGTCCTAAAAAGACGTTATAGACACATTGGCGTCGATTACATAGCAAGAAACCTCCTTTCGAGATCACAAACTGGCACTTGAGATGGATCTTGCCCAGCGGATGGCTTCTTCCAGCATTGAAAGCCATGATAGTTGTATTGGTTGCAGACAGCTTGTGCAGAGGGATCCCTAGAATTTGGAGTAGGCTTCTAGGAATGATGCTGAGGGAGGAACCTGGATCGATATGCATCTGATCCACCTTAATCGCCCCGATATACCCTGTATAGTACAGAGGTCTATCATGACGATTGTTTTTTAGTAGCATGTCCTTTTATGAAAAGGTGATGTTGGGCACCACTTCCATAGTATTGTGACAGCGAGGACAGGAGACGGGATCTTCAGTGGGGGCTTTGACTTCAACGAGATAAGAGTCGGCATGTAGTAATGCCTCACTTAAGGCTTTTCGTGTCTCTTTGGAGAGTCGTAATAGATCGAACAAAGATAACCTGGCAGGTGTATTGGCCAGCTGTGCCAGTATGTCAAAGTTGTAAGGCAGATCCATTCCTTCGGGAGTTGTGCCTTCAAAGACTTATCAAATCGTGTCTCCTTCTTCTTAGCTTTGTCGGTAGTTGAGGACTTAGATGGACCAGCATCTGAACTTATGGGGGCAGTAGGAGCTTGAGAAGGTACTGCATCTTCTTGTGCGGGGTCATAAGTCCGTAGATAGGCCTTTCCAGATCGCTTCTCGCCAGATAGAACTTCGTAAATGGGAGAAGACACCATATGGCGATTTGTGTGTTTTTGCCCCTCTTTACTTTGGAAGACACCACCTCCTGTATCATTTCTTGTACAAGGTCTGGATGGACCTACATGATCTCACCACGTTCTGTCGTGAGTGGCAACAAGGTTGAGTTGCGAGCTGGCGGCAAGTTGACGACTTCTATTATTGCCTTAGGGATTGGGACTACGCCGTTTGGGACTTCTATGGGAGGAAAGTCACCAAATTGAAGAGAGATCATGTTAGAAGATACGACCTTGTCTTCAGCTTCGAGGTTGATCACTTGGCTGTCGATATGCTGTTGTATCTTCTTCTTCAGGACGATGCAATCCTTGGTAGAGTGGGGCATGTACTGATGATAAAGACAGTACTTGGGATAGTTGAGTTGGTTTGCCTCCACAGGACGTCGTGGTAGAGGCAATGTCAGTTTATTACACTTCATCAATATGTGAAAAATGGTAATAACATCATCTTCGTCAAAGGAAAAAGTCTCCTTAGGTTTGTCAAGCGCCCTGAGAATTGGTAGCTCCCTTGGAAGTGTCGACCTTCAAGACTTCTTTACCTTTACCCCTACGGAAAGGGATAGTTTGGGGGTGCTTGCTTTTTCGTCAGAATTGGGTGTCTTCAACCCCAGTAATTTCAGATTAGGGACGTCATTTTCAGCAGCATCAGCAGCCCTGATAAAAGTAGGCCATGTATCATACTTATGTATACCCAGACAGAACTTCACTGTAGGAAGGAAGTTATGTCGACAAGTATCCATAAGTTCTGAGTCTGGTTTACCGAAGGCCATCTTCAATGCTAGTCGCCTGAAGCGTTCGATGAAAGCAAAACAGACTCAGTCCTCCTTTGCTTGGTCTCGATGAGGGTGGACATACTAACATGCATGCCACTCTCATAAAACCTGTTAAGGAATAACCTCTCCAAATCTTTAAAGGAATTAATACAACCGTCAGGCACAGAACCATTCAAAAGCTACCCCTGTAAGGTGCTAATAAATAGCTTTAACAAGAATGGATCGTCCCTTGGTAAGTGTAAAGTCTGCGTGTTGAAGTATGTCATGTGTTGGCGAGGAGAAGTCATCCCGTCCAATGAATTTAGCGTTAGTGGCTTATAGTTATGAGGGCAAGTGGCATTCTCCAATTCAGGAGGATAAGGTTGAGATATCCCCATTTTCTGAAGCTCGTCTTAGTGTGAGATGTTATCGAGATGGGCAACAAGAGAATCAATTGTATCCTGCTGATTGAGTAGATATTGAGAAACGGCTACTGTACGGTTGTCAAGCGTCGTTGGCGAAGGACCACCCCCAGCATTTATAAGATTTGGAGAAGACGCAACGGAATGATACTCCTTTTGTAGTGAAGGAGGGTTGTTGCTATGAGCCGGACTAACGTGTGCTGAGACGTTCGATTGAGGTGGAGGAACAGCCCCAGCAGTTTGGACTGCCATGATACTGGTAAGCATATCAGTGATCTTGGCAAATGCTATTTCAAGACTCTCTAGCCGCTTGTTGGTCTGATCACTGGCTTCTTCAGGTCTCTCTCCATCAGCTATGTACGTAGATAACATACGAGGATGAATAGAGGAGACAGTACAACTGGTGCTGATACTGTCTGTCTCTGAGTTAAAAAGACCCTTATCTTCAGGCAGGGGAGGTAGATAGTCACCGTCAGACTCGAAGAGATCATCGTCATCTGGAAGGCTACCCCCGGTGTGAAGGTCATCTGCTTCAGATTCTGAGGGAATACTACCCCCAGCTGAAGGATCATTACCCCAGCTTGGGAGTCCTCGTCATCTATACGGAATCTCATCCTTGACCGAGTACCCATATAGACTCCTTCAGATGTAACAGCTCGCTGGCTATCTGTTGGCAGACTTCTTCCTCTTCTGTTCGCAGAACTGAGAGAAAAAGTTGGGTTAGTGGTCCACCTTTTTTGATTGGGGCTCCTGTAAGGAGGATCCCATGAAGCCATGTTGGATGAAACACATAACGGCTTTTCATCAGCATAGCGATGTAGTCGTCGAAATACGGACTGCCTCTGAGGCACATTTGTTGCTTTGGAGCAGCCACAGTTGATGACAATACTGGTGTGCAGACGTACGCCATGAATTGCAGTATCCTTCCCCGCTTTACGCTTATGATTTATCATGTCGCATAAATCAGCGGAAGGGAGTTTTGCCTTAAAACTCATGTCACATGCATTGCCGAGCTTTGCATATAGATTTATAAGGGGAGTTGGCGCATCCAGACTTAGTTCACGTACAGGGGCAACCCCCACACCAAAGTTTCGTAATGACCTTGAAGACAGCCCCGTGCTATACGCTGTGGGGTCTGTCTTTTTCCTGTGGGCACATAGACCCTGGAGCATGCCCTTGGGCACATGCTTCCTTGAAGTCCTGGCAGCATGCCTGGCCCTCCTGGATGTGGGCGTATAGAATGGATCATCAGAGCCTGGGAGCGTAGCCCTGGGCGCATAGCCTATCGAAGACAGAAGTCCTCTGGCTAGAGTTATGCACCCACATACTGCCTTGGACGCATGACTCTGGGCGCATGCTTTGGAAAACAACGTTGTTTTCTTCCAGTTTTACCTTCTTCGTTTGTGAGCCTCGCTGAGTTTGTCCAGAGCGTCGAACACTGCGATTCTTGGTATCATAGTGTTTTCCTTTGCCAAGTTTCGAGTATTGAACACTCTGTTGTTGGTTGCATAAAAGGAAAATCGTTGGCTAGTAGAGACCGAAATGGTATGCGCCTTCTTCGTATCAGGAGCCTCTGTGGCAGAGCTATGCACCCACAGGGGAGCTCCATGTGCCCACGTGGAAGGCCTATGCGCCCACGTGACAGAGTTCTTCGGTTGCATATCTTCTATGACATTGGCAGGATATGCACCACGAACCTTCGGAAGCCAAGTCTTGTGAGACTTTTTTAGCTTCACTAATTTTGGGGGAGTAGAGCCGTCCCTCGAGAGCATCTCCTCGAACGCCTGCTGATCGAACTTCACGATCAACATCTTGTGAGTGCTCTCCACTTTATCGGTATCGGATTGTGTCACCACCTTCTCGTCAGAGGAAAAGGTAGTCCCCAGCAGAGTCACCATTTTTGTGGACACACACAAAAAAGAAGAAGAAATGATGTCTTTTCTTATTGGCACAAGGCACCACAAATCGAGTACGCCTGAAAGATCATGCGCTGAGGATCCCCGAGTACAGAAAGAATTCTGGGGAATGGGACGATAGAGATCGAGCGGCAGTTGCTCCTTTACTCCGTTGACACTCCGATTACAAAAGTGGAAGAAAACCTAAGAAAATTGCTAACTTTCGGCTCACTGGCAAGAAGGGAAACAATTTGGCTCTTGAAATGCTCTCCATTCTGTCTGTCTTTGTAGAGGGGGACACGCTCTATTTAAAGTCGTTTGGTACTAAAAAGACTGTTATGCGTCCACAGGTGGAAAATATACTGATTTTCCTGTGGGCGCATAACACCCCTTTGGGCGCATAGGGTGTAGGCGCATGGACACTGGATGATCGTGGGTAAATCTTGGGGTTGACGTGGAGTTAACGTTGCCGCATGCTTCGGTGCACGACTGCTCGTGGAGACTGACGTGGCCGCATGCTTCGGTGTACGATTGATCGTGGAGTTTGACTGAGTCGTAGGGATCTGCTTCTTTGGGAGCATAGTGTGGAAGTAAGTTTATGCGCCCACACTTGGGTGCATATTTGATCTGCATGAAAACAGTATGGATGCATAGCTCCTCTTTAATCATGTGGGCGTATAGCACCTCATCGATCACGTGGGCGTATAGCCCCTCTTCGACCATGTGGGCGCATAGACTCCCTTTGGTTCTGTGGGTGCATGGCCCCCTTTTGGTTATGTGGCCGCATAGCTTCTTTTGTCTTCTTCATGTGGGATACATATTCTTGTATTTTTTATGCTTCTACAGTTGCATTTTGATTCCTCTGATTGAACTGAGCGGGATGAGACATTACATAAAACACCACTCAAAATAAGTCCCGTCATCGAGACTTCCTAAGTGCAAGTCGTCCTACGTCCCTTAATCCATACCATGCACGTGTCTCAGATAATTTCCATCAAAAGAGTCTATCCTTTGATGGCACCGAACTATACTCAAGTATCTTACTAAGTTTTGTGTCGTATGCACTTGGCCAATTTTATTGAATGACTCTACACTCAATTCGAGTTGACGATACTCGTTTGGTCATTGTGTTCCTATGACTTGGTCGCTATTGTGCCTTGGTACGGCACTATACCGGTCACATGAGGTACATCTTAATTTATCATACACGAGGGTCTTAGGCTGAGTCTAACTTACTATCATCCATGCGCATCTTAACATATTCACTTGCAGCTGTATTCGAGTTCAACATATCACTGAGTCTAAATCGTGCACATATTCAAGACGTCCTCCAAATATATACATTTCAACCAAGCTTAGCGATAGCAAAGTTGGACAAGCTAATCGTGATAGTTTTGAATTGCTGATCATTTTTACTAACTCAACTAAAATTGAACTCTAGTTCATTTCACATTCGTCCATCTCGATCCTCAAGATTACACGATTATTTCTCAGTCATTCTCGTCTTATGAAATCAACATGATACTTCTAGCGGAGTCGACCAAAATCCAAGTAATTCTAGTCTGATTCATGACCAAGCATTACACTACCATCATGTACGTCTTCCAAGCAATGATTCAATTCATTATCCAACTTTACTTGTGCATCACCGATTCCTATCATTCACTTCATTTGGGTCCGATATCAATGTTGCTAGCGCACACTCCTAGTTCCAATCCTAACTCTAAGTCTTGTTGCCCCAGATATGTCGTCTACCCGAATGATACTCTAAAGTCGGTCACATAATTTCAATTACTCGGCATAGGGTTGTCTACCTATCCGCTAGGTCAACTCACAAGGTCATAGGTACAACTTAAGTTTGCAGTTCATCGTGCAAACTCGTCGCACAATGCTCGCCCAAATTATAAGGTTAAACCATTATTCCTTCGTACGGGATACTCTACCCAAGCTTGCTTCACTCAGATTTCTAAATATCGAGCCGTGATCATCCTATTCACATCAAGACATTCGTCGCACGGGGTCCGAGTCCGTTCAACAAAGCCATCCTACCGTATGTTCTGCTCAACCAAATCCTCGGTATATCAATATTGCATACCTAAACTAGCAATTTGTATAGTCTATCTCTTCAAATATATTCGATATAATCTACTTATCGATCCTATCCAAGTCAAGTATACTACGACATGATTTGTCACTAAACTATAATTCTTATACCATATTTCCTAAGTCGTTTAACACAATTTACGTATTCGATCACAAGGTCGTCTAGCATAACAATATGTCATGCTCCAATCTTCTGTAAGTTCGACTATCCATGCTGGACATAAAATCACCATGCCAGCACTCATGCAGGATAATTATCATTATCGGGGTATAACTCTTGCTTTGAGTCTAAACTAATTCATTTTTGATACGCATATTAGATCTGCTCAATCCTCAAACTAACTTTATCGACAATCATAAGTCAAAACAATCCTTGAATTCACCTTCATATCAAACCACAAGTCAAAATAATCTAATTGTCACGTCATAATCTCCTGCAAGTTTGATCATGTCACGATCCGCACCCAGTATAAGGGCATGAGAAGTGGGTACGTCTAGCCTATGCCGCAGTGTCGGCGGTAGAATGCTGTTCCTGGTCACCATCATAACTAACACTATACGATATAATCTCCAAATGGAGGACAATCACAGGACGATACAATCTCAATCACAAACTAGAGGTAGATAATCAGCACGATGAAATAAATAAGAAATCCACAAAAGTGATACAACCAGAAGTGAAATAAGTTAATTGAACACAAAATCTTAATATCTAAAATAAAATACATCTCCGAGACAACAAGAAATACGATAAACAAAACTCTAGACCTCTACTCCAAGCTTTATTAGTGTCCTCTAGGCTAGCTGTGATCCTCCAAGTTACCTGTAAAATTTTATCAACAGGTCCTATCAGGACAGGAACGAGCAAAATACATCTCACGCAGTTCATATCATGACAGAAAATGTAAAGTATGCTATAGAATAAGATACATGAAACGCTGTAAGAAATAAACATGAAGAGAAAGAGAGAATCTGATAAACAAAAGGTATCTATATATGGTAATAGAGAACTGTAAGTGACTATGTGATTTGGAGTATAAGATGGACATTTGAACGATTTAATTTATACATGATTACACTACAGAGTTTATACATGATTACACTACTTTGGAATTGTTCACATGACTATTTCTACTCCCCCGTACCCCAATCAATACACAAGGATTAGACAGGTTATGTTATTGTACATGAAAGTTTATACATGAAGCTCATGAGATCATGAGAGTACATAAGAGCACATGAGTATACATGAATAATAAGAGTGCATAAAATACATGATGTTCATGAAAAGCATATTACATGATGTATTCGATGCACCTGAGGGGGATAACATCTCATGTAAAGATCCATATAGTACTAATCCGTGATAACATCGTGTCAGCATCAAGTAAATTAGTCTATAACAAGAATACAATTTCTAGCAATTATGAAACGGTTAGAGAATGTACTCACTTGATATCCTGAATGTGTGATGAGAATATGAGTCCGAACTAGAGTATCTGAGTCCTATTTAGAGCAACCACAAGTTATAAAAGTGTCTAATATAAAATAAGAGTAATCTACAATGCATTCTAAATGATTCTAGGTCCTTCATGGTCAAAGTTAACCCTTGGT
>JANAVB010038613.1:2875969-2939488 GCA_029216955.1 Iris pallida
AAACCGACTGCTTACACAACACCCATTAAAATATTATAAATTAATCCAAAAATAAAAATCATATAATTACCAAAATACCCTTATTTTAGAAAAGTTATGTTATAAATCTACCATCCTTAAAATAATTTCGTCCTCGAAGTTAATGTTGGTAGTACTCCTTTTAGGTCAATCTCCCAACAATCAAAGTCTTAAGAAAATTTATTTAAATCATGCAATTTAAAATAATAGCATACATGGTCATGGCATATAGTAGCGGTTGAGGGTCTCATCTTAGTATACTAGTCATACTAGATCAAAATAGTCATAGGGCATCAAAACATACAAGCAATCTGGGGTGTCAAACTGAAAAAGATAAAGAAACAACAAATCATCAAGGCTGTAAGGTAGTCTACCATCCTATATGAAAACTGGTAATTATCAAAAAAATAATTAGGAATTAGTTATAAAGGGTTATTATTCCAAAGATGATCAAAATCGAAAGTTTAAAGCACGATTGTCAATAGCATTGAATTCCAATCACGATATATATAAAAAAAATTAGTCTCGACACGATCTAAGTTGATCAATCTCTGGGTAATCAGGATTTGGGCAAGATAGGGAACAAGGTCATCGAAGTCTGAGCACGAGCATCCAAGGATGGAGATCTAGGTCACAATTAAATTTAATTTAATTGAGTACGACCCAGGATATTAATATGATAAGAAAAGATGACCAAAGTCGATTGGTCGTGATCAAGAGAGTTAGGATTCAATGATATTGGAAACTTTTAAAGGATAATTCAAAAATATGGAATAAGTCAATTTCCTCCTTTTGATAGGGAAAACAAAAGACAAGGTTTCATAGGGAAGTCACGTTAATCATCTCTCCCTGATACCATCAAGCTTATTTAATTATCATTTGCCAATCATATCTTTATCTCATAAGTCCAAATATGAAAATTAACTTTTATATGACTACCACCAAGAATTTATACCCTTTCGTCATGAAGATTGGACCTTGTCATGATCATCATAGGCTCAATTCCTAAATTCCAATACATTACACATGAAGCATACCCTTTTATTTATTAGCACTCAATACTAACCACTTAATCATCTTTAAATCCAAATTCTTCCACCATGTCCTAAATTAGATCCGAAACCTCTAAATCAAGTTTTATGAAAGCCTTGAACTTATTCAAATTACTCTCTTCGTGTTATTCAATCTAAAACCACTAGGCCTTACAAAACTTATTCTCCATTATAAAATCAACCTTCATATTTCCTTTAACGTACACCTTCAAATATTATTCTTCTTAAATTTAAAATTTTCATAAAATCTCTAAATTTCTATAACTCAAATTTTTTGTGTTCTCTCTGTTCCTAGCCATTTTCTTACAATACCTTGTTCAATTTCGTATCATCATTGCATACAGTTAAAATCTTTTCTCCAATACTAAATTCCTAAATTTAACATCATAGCCTTCAAGTGAAACGTCTCAAGAGTCAATAACCAAAAATTATCCAAGTTTTCAAAACTAAGTTGACCTCGGATATACTCATCAGTTAGAAAATACATCTATGAATTATTTATATCCAAAATATTTCTCTATGTGTGATCGTTTCTAATTAATAATGATGATCTCTTGATTTCATTCCCAATTTTTACCATATCTCTATCTCAAAATTCTATATCAAGGTCCATCATATTATATTCCTACCTAGATTACCATGAGATAACAAATTACGTCCTTTTCGAGCTAGATGATTTACATCACTTCCTCGACCTTTCCAAGGTAAAAAGATATAGAGATTCAAAGTTTCAAAGTATAACTGACTGAATTTGTTACGAGATAGGTGATTTGATTTAATTAGGATAGAGTTATTTAAGATAAGGAAAAAATGGTAATACAAGAAAATAATAGAAAGAAGGAAATAATGATAAAATCTATTCTTGCTCATCTGTTTAAAAGAAATGAACCAACTTAAAATATAATCTGATACCATACACGTCTTTCTGAAATCATGTTGTCAGAATTTTGCCATGCCAGTAAGCATAGCTGCAATAAATGATAGGGTCCGTAACTAAGGTATACACCATGTTATCATGTTATCTAGAATTCATACCACGCCACCCGGTATGGCTGCAAGAAAATCTAGATTCTATAACTAAGATAAGTATATCTAAATCAGGCTCTACGTCCTTATCATGCAAGGCAGTATCACAGCGATAAATTCTAACTCCATAAATAAAGTAGACATTTACCTTTCTCACTGTCCTTATCAAGTATGTTATCAGGTTATTTCCTAATTCCAAGAAAATAATAAATAAATATATATATATATATATATATATTTATAAAAAAAAAAAATATATATATTTAAATAGAAACTCAAAGTCAACAACTAACATCAAGATTCAAAATTCAACAATGAATCCATCAAAATCAAATTCAATAACAAGGAGTAATGGGTGAATCAAATCAAGGGAAAAAGATTTCAAATCGAAGTTAAAATAAGATTCTCAAGATTCGTCCCAGGAATCTCTCAAGGAATTCTAACAGTGATTGAGTATCCTCTCATTCTAACACTTTACTTTCTATACTCTATAGCAGGCTCGTAGTAGTACAACTCAGTCGTTGCGCTACTATAATATCGTACGAATGCGAATCTCGACCTGCATGGGCCACCACTAAAAATGTATCACGATCCGCACCCAGTGTAAGGGCACGAGAAGTGGGTACGTCCAGCCTACACCGCAGTGTCGGCAGTAGAACGCTGTTCTAGGTCACCATCACAACTAACACTATATGATATAATCTCCAAACGATGGATAATCACAGGAGGATACAATCTCAATCACAAACTAAAGATAGATAATCAGCACGATGAAATAGATAAGAAATCCACAAAAGGGATACAACCAGAAGTGAAATAAGTTAATTGTTGAACAACACAAAATATCAATATTTAAAATAAAATATATCTCTGAGACAACAAGAAATAAGATAAACAAAACTCTTGACCTCTACTCCAAGCTCTATTAGTGTCCTCTAGGCTAGCTGTAATCCTCCAAGTTACTTGTAAAATTTTATCAACAGGTCCAATCTGGACAGGAACGAGCACAATTTATCTCACGCAGATCATATCATGATAGGAAATATAAAACATGCTAAAAAATAAGATACATGAAACGCTGTAAGAAATAAACATAAAGGGAAAGATAGAATCTGACAAACAAAAGATATCTATATATGGTAATAGAGAACTTTAAGCGACTATGTGATTTAGAGTATAAGATAGGTATGTGAACGGTTTGATTTATACATGATTATACTATAGAGTTTATACATTATTACACTACTTTAGAATTGTTCATATGACTACTTCTACTCCCCCGTACCCCAATCAATACACAAGGATCTAGACAGGTTATGTTATTGTACATGAAAGTTTATACATGAAGCTCATGACATCATAAGATCATGAGAATATATGAGAGCATATGAGTGCACATGAATAATAAGAGTCCATAAAATATATGATGTTCGTGAAAAGCACATGACATGATGTATTCGATGCACTCGAGGGGGATAACAACTCATGTAAAAATCCATATAGTACTAATCCGTGATAACATCGTATCAGCATCAAGTAAATTAGTCTATAACAAGAATATAATTCCAAGCAAGTATGAAACGGTCAAAGAATATACTCGCCTGATATCCTGAATGTCTAATGAGAATATGAGTTGGAACCGAAGTATCTGAGTCCTATTTAGAGCAACTACAGGTTACAAAGTGTCTAATATGAAATAAGAGTAATCTACAATCCATTCTAAATAATTCTAGGTCCTTCATGGTCAAAGTTAACCCATAGTCAACCCTGGTCAACTATTCTGGTCAAACTAGGTCAACACTAAGTCAACTAGTTTATTATCCCAAGTTTAGTTCAAACTTAAGTTATCTAGTCATTTTAATTCCATTTGAGTCAATTTAGATCAAGTTTGACCCAAAGTTGACTTTTGTCAAATTGGTCAACTTGCTAGCCAACTATGTCAAGTTAGGCCTATTGGGTCATTTCTAAACTAACTCACTAGCGTCCTATACCAACAACAATATATATATATATATATATATATATATGTAACCTCTTTATATATATATATATATATAACCTCTTTATATTATTTAAATAGATATTTGTGTATATATATAAGGTATGTTAAGTTGTTCTCAGTTTTAGCCCATACCAGCAGCCCCTCACAACACAACAGCAGTACACACACACATATATGCTTATATCAAGGGGGTGTGTGTGTTTGTGTGTGTGTTTGAATGTTGTCGAGGCTGCCCCAACAATGCCAAACACAACAGAAACCACAAACCATATCCAAATATATAAGCCTACATATATACAAACACTATATATATAAACACTATATAACATTCAGAATCTAAACTAAACCTAACTCCAAACTCAAAAATCTGAGTTAAATCTCAGAAATTCAATCTCAACCTAAAAATCAACTTTAAAACAAAGCCAACCGAATTCAAAACCCAACTCGATACCTAATTTCCAAAATACACAAATAGAACTCGTGAAACTCGACAAATATCAAGATATACGTGTGTGTGTCATGCTCGTGTACTCATAGGGTTGAACCCATTTCCGTATCGTGTCCAATCAGTGCGTATCGCACAGGCACGTACGTGCGTATATAGACAAGTGCTCGTGGGCACGTGTTGCGCTCAATAGAATGCCACACGCAACACGAGGAGCCTCGTGCTCCTGCATGCAGTAGGTGAGGTCTAGGTCTAGGTGTGCATCACCCTGACACATGTCAACGTGGTGTCCACGTGCCGCATGCGACGCGTATCGGGGAGGGCTGTGCGCGCATGCACGGTATCAGCCGAATCAGTGCAGACGTGATAACTTCGCGCATACTCAATAAAATATCATGAAATTTTATGAGCAAGTAGGCAGAGGTTGTCCCCACGTGTCCATAAAATTTCACATGAAACCGTGTCCAGTTTATTGAGTTATGACACTCAGACTGCAGGATACTGCACGGGCTGAACGCGCGCGTGCGGGGCCTCGTGGGCGCGTATCGACGTCCATAGCTCGCAACATAAGCAACATCATGCCACGTGGTCGAGTCTAGGGCTAGCCTAGGTCTAGGGCTACGTGTCCATGGTCCTGGTTCGTGTCCTCGTTGCGTCGTGTCCACGAACGAAGGCCGTGTCAGCGGCATTTTCCGCGCGCGTGCAACATTCAGCCGAATAAGTGCGGCTTCGATTTCTCCACGCACGCTCCATGAAATGTCTTAAAATTATAGGAGCACGTGGCAGAGGTTGCCCCCATGTGTCCACAAAATTTCACGACCAACCGTGTCATATTCGTCGAGTTATGGCACTCGAACAACAAGGCATGCACGAGGCTGTGCACGGACCTCATGCACACGTGTCTTTATCCGATATGGACACCAAAAATGTGTCAAATCAAGATATGTCTTCATGAAAGTTGTTTCAAATATAAACAACAACAACTTCCTGAAAACATAATCGAAAAATAAGAACTTTTGATTCTAAGAGGCATTTCGTCGAACACATGTTCCAATACACCGACACGTGTCTGATACACCTATCAAACGGATACAAAATCCTACCAAACTACAAGTATAGGTCCGGGGTACCTAGATGGATGCATCTACGAAGAAAAATTGGAATTTACAGGTGTTTAGAGGGGTTTACCGATTGAGAGTTAATATCTCAATGAGACGAGCCTCCAAACGTCTCGACATCGATTTCCTCCTGTCCAAAGCCTCTGATTCCTTGATAGCAAGTCTCCAGCAAGTTCCTCTCCACCCAAGGATCGTAATGCACTTCGTTTGGATTGATTTGGATGAGAATTGAGGAAATTGGGCTGTTTTGAAGAAAGGTGAAAATTATGGTTTGTAAAGAGGCTTGGTGGCTACATGCTAAGTTATATAAGAGCGGGGGGGGGGGGGGGGGAGGGCTGTTGTTGGCCGGCTAAGCTGCTGTCTAGGGTTAGGGTTAGGGTTTAGGTAAGGGCCAAACTCACTTAAGTTATTTTAAGCCTTTTAGCAAAAAGCCCAAAAAGTCAAATAACTTAAAACCCTAAAAATCAATTCAAGAAGTTTCCTAATTAGGATTAAAAACATAAAATTCAAATCTAACTTGGTAACTAGGTTTCTAATGTCATGGTTTGTCTCTAATCATGGTTAGCTAAGGTTAAACCGACTGCTAACACAACACCAATTAAAATATTATAAATTAATCCTAAAATTAAAAAAAATTACATTATTACCAAAATACCCTTATTTTAGAAAAGTGATGGTTACAAATCTACCCTCCTTAAAATAATTCCGTCCTCAAAATTAAGGTTGGTAGTACTCCTTCTAGGTCAATCTCCCAACAATCAAAGTCTTAAGAAAATTTATTTAAATCATGCAATTTAAAATAATACCATACCGGGTCATATCATACGGTAGCAGTTGAGGGTCTCATCTAGGTATATTAATCATGCTAGATCAAAATAGTCATAGGGTATCAAATCATACAAGCAATCTGGGGTGTCATACTAGAAAAGATAAAGAAACAACAAATCATCAAGGCTGTAAGGTAGTCTACCATCCTATATGAAAACTAGTAATTATAAAAAAAACTGATAGGAATTAACTGTAAAGGGTTACTATTCCAAAGATGATCAAAATTGAAAGTTTAAAGCACGATTGTCAATAGCATTGAAATCGAGGATTAAGTCTTTAATCCTAGGAATTAACTATAAAGGGTTACTATATACCACTCAGGGATTAAGTCATCCAATCAAGTCTTTAACCACGTTCACATCATCCGCTCATACATTTTTCCAATCCGTTTCTCAAAACTCCAGTGCGATCCCTTACATTTCCTCGATAATCTAAGTTTCGTATACCTATACAGGTAGTCCATCATGCAAATCATATTTCTGATTCATACTCATCGACATAATTAACCATTCAAACTATTCCTCAAAACCTAAGTCCGACAGAGTTCGGCAAAGTCATCCAATCGTATTTGTTCATCTTAGCGTTAGTCCGATGGCATCTTTATCGATATATAATCTAAGTCTAACTTATTCTCGTTCAAGCGATGTTCAATCACGCTCGCAAACTCGCTCGTACCAGAAGGTCTAGGTGTGCGATACTCGACACAACTTTGCCAAAAGGTTGTGTGCATAGCCATCCTGTTCGAACTATGCACTGGTCTTAAACATTCATTCTCTAGTGCCAGCGTAAGGTCATTCTGGTACGCACACCACTTGCTAACTTTAGAATGGGTTCCTTTCAACTCAAGTCCGATACAGTTCAGTACAGTACGAAGGCCTTCGTATATCGATCCCGTTCAACTGAATACGTACACGAGCTTTTAAAAATATTAGACTTATTGTATGGAACATCCCGCAAAACATTGAGATAGAGCGCACCAACAATATCGATTTACGAAAAAAACTTTTAGCACGAAAAGAAAATCAAAATTAAAGAATTCAATCGAGCGCATTCAATCGAGCTCTGCCCCGACGAGCAAGTACCTGTAAATTGCGTATTAGAACTATTAGGTGGTCAATACACAACCGTAATGGTGGTGTGAGCTCCTCGCCCACCCATACAAAAAGTAACACGTTATTTTCGTGAGTGCGACATATCCTTTTGATTTTCTTTCTAATCTTGCCTTAGGATCAATTCCAATACTTAGACTCTTGGCCTGCTTGTTTTACGACAAACATGACCGTGCTCCAAAATTCTTTTGACTATGCTATAAAACTCATATGTACAATATTGTGGCCAAGCCTTGCAGCAATAATTTACTTATCTTTTGTGTCTCTAGACCATTCCCGTGCCAATGACATCAACGTATCGTCTCGTGGTTGCCTTTTGGCCCATACTTTGAGATGCAACAACATGGTCGTGCCATAACTCTATTGATGCTTCAATCGAGGCCATGCCTTACAACTCAATATGACTTAACCATATGGTCGCCTCACAGCCTTTCATGTTTCTATTATCAACAGACTCATAAGACTTCTGAACTTAGTGTTAATGATTCAAACTCCTAATGCCACCTTTTGTGCCAAAAATACGGTGTCTCCATTGTAGCCAAAACTTAGGCCCAAATATTGTGTTGCAAATCGTGCACATATACTTGACTTATTGGTGCCTGTTTGCAAAAACAAAAGTCTTTATTTCATAAACTTTGTAAGAAGATTACAATTGAATTCTGGGAAAGTACAACTATAGGAATCTGATCTGAAGATGATCGCTTTATCCCTTGGACGATGTGAACTTTGAAGATGATAGCCTCTGAAGAATGCAGCAGCACTTGGATAAGAACTTCTGATCTCTGATGATAATAATGATCTGATCTCTTTAATGAAGGACTTGAAACTCTATTTATAGAGTTCTAGGAATAACTAATTTGTAGTTATTCTGAATTGTGCATGATGAACTGCGCTAGCAACAGACTGCGCAAACAGCAAACTGCGCTGGCAGTTACTCGATCGTGGGACAACTGTATTAGACGTGTGGCATTGTTTGATTGAAATGCGCATGGTCGTGTACAGGCGGTTGTCACGTGGCGAGCAATTGATGGCATGTAAGCTACGTAATAAATGTCAGTTATCTTGATGGATTGTGCCACTTGAAAAGCGCTAGCATCAGACTGCGCTGAGACTCAGGCTTGGTCAAACTGCGCTGAAGTTGAGCTGTCATACTGCGATGGCTGTACAGCTGTCCTCGAGCACTGTGCTGCTCAAGAAACGAAAGAACTCCTCGTTTATCGGGCTATTAGATGTCAGAAGATCAGATTTTTGTCAGGTAATGATGGTATTGCTACGTCAGCATAGCGCGCTCGGGTGGTAGCGCAGTTCAGCTTGCGCGTTTGAATTGTAGCGCAATATGCCTCCTGTACAGTCCATTTGAAGAGTGCGCAATTTAATTTCCTCTACTTATTTGATAAATACAACTTGATTTTTAGGACCTACAAGACTCCCTTCAAAGTTTTTGAAAATATTCAAAGTTTTGAAATACTTTGAATTTTGAATTTAAAATCAAGTTGCGCAAGTTGCGCTTTGACTGCGCGTTTGGAGGAATTAGCTCCGACTTTTGTGGCGCAATCGGAGGTGGCCGTTTCACTTCTGGAAAACTATAAATAGTTTCATTTTTTATTCTTTCCACATTTACTTGTTTTCGACTGTTCAAGAGATAAAAGCTCCGCTCCTACTCTGACTACTTCTTCTCCTTCCCGCCGACGACAGAAATGGCTCCCAAGCGAACAGTCACTGAAAAGGGCTAGGCCCCCGTTGAACCCTCGACTCGTGTTGCGCTACGAGTTTCTTATCATGAGACAGGTCATCCAACATTGCAAGGTGAATGACGAACCATGATCGAAACCCTTTTTAGGGTTCTTGATATTTTTAGACCTTCATACCTCTCTCTTTTTAGAGATTGATGGTATTTGTGCCACCCTGTTTAGGGTTTCGGTTGCATTCACAATAGTTTTCATTTTTATGAAAACTATACTCTTGCACAATCGGATGGAAAACGCTGACAAAATGTTCGGCCAATCCATCATTTTTTGCAAGTCAGTTGTGCCAGCACAAATTGATGTCTTGCGCAAGTATGCTAGCTCAAACTGATAACTTGCGCAAGCTGACTGTGCTGGCACAATTTGATAACTTGCACAAGCTGACTGTGTTGGCGCATTCTGACAACTTGCACAAATTGATGATCTTTTGTAGAATTTTGATTTTGTATGTACTGATCCTTGTTTCTTTATTTGATGCAGTTAACCTCAGGGAAGACCCCAACTATGAGGTCTTTGCAGGATCCTTGGCTGAACCTGAATATAAGGAAGATCTATCTCATGTGACATTCCCACAATACACCTTACCGTCATCTCGGCAAGCCGTATTGATTATACAGGACAATGAGACTTTGCTGTGTCTGATGAACGGGCAGCCTCTTCAGACTGCTGACACAGTTACTCATAAGAAGCCGTTGTTCTTGTTTGGTGAGGCCTTTGACAAGAATTCTCAGCCAAGACCTCGCATGGAACAGAGAATTTTTTAGAGGGTCCAGAAGACAATCCTTCTGTCGGAGATCTCTAGATGCCTTCCTCTGTCTCGATATGCTTTTGCAGGCTATCCCAAAAGAATGGAATGGGATATAACTCCGCTTCAGCAAGCCCGAACAAAAAATATCTGTGTCAAGAAGGGGTCTGGCAATAAAGATATATTCTACAATTCCTCTGAGCGCCATAGCTCCTTACTTAGAGGACTAAAGCCTGGCTGTATCCCGCCAGAAGATTCTTCCCTGCTACTACCGGTGAGAACTCCGATATTCGCAAATGAGTTTACGAAGGTAGAAGGAAGGTATCCGGATCAAGAGTTGCGGTTGACGGGCCTCGTGAACCCGGATAATAAAAGATGGATCTGTATAGCCAATTGGATATTGGTCCAACTTGAAGTGCGGCTCAAGGAAGTTGATTTATACCAAGTAGTGTATGCCACTGTTTATGGCTTTCCCCCTAATCCTCATCTATTCCTCGCGTTGGCAGAGAGATACAACTATAGGACAGGGACTTTCATGATGCCCCGCTGAGAGATTGGGTTAGCTTTGCACGAGATGAAGTACATCTCTAACCTGCCAATGGGGATATCTCCTATGAAGAGTTTGTCCCGACAAACGATGAATTGGACAGACTGCGCCAAGAGAATGCTGACATGGTGGCTGTGTTTGAAGAGCTACTATGTCACTACAAGATCTGTTCTCTCTACTACAAGAGTGGCACGGCCGGCACCTGTTATTCCACCAAATGGTTGTCGTACCTTTTCCTCAACCATATTATCGAGAAGAAGACCAAGGAGCATGAAAACTGCCATCCTAACTACTTCCGACCACTTAGCGATAGCAAAGTGATGGGGCTGATGGAGACACATAGAGATATGGATATCAAGATCGAGAATGATCTTCAATATCCTCCTCTTAAGAAAGACGACATCATTGAGAGTTACATGAGGATGGGCTATAGGCCCATGTCGAAGGAGGCCCAGCTGGCGGGTTTCCTCACTTACTGGCTTCGACAATATGTCGTCCCTGGGGCCAATACAGTCGACCGCTTCCATCACGGTGTGGTTTTTGCTGCTGTCCGTCTGGTTTTTGGCTACCGGATGGATTTGCTGTCAGCAATGACATGCAGGGTAAATGTCGGCCTTCGTCTCTTTGTCGATTCGATGATTAAAGGGAAAGGCAAGAAGGGACACTTCCCTCGGCTAGAACTGCCATATATATACTTGTCCGGATGGCTGCTTCTACACCATCCTTCACTAATGAATCCGGATATGGAGGCAGTGGGCGACAGCTTTTTAAGAAGATTTTTTGGATGTAAGTGGATTTATACCACTTTGAGAGATTGCCGACGTGCTCTAAATCTCGGTAGAGGATGGAGCTTCTACTTGCGTTACCCCTCCAGTTGGCTATGAGCACATGTCTATAAACCTTGTCGACTATGGAAGGATGCAGCCCTTGGGCCACACAGCTTTCGATTGGCTGAGGACAATTCGGCCATTACACCTGGTATACCGGTTCGAGGATGAATGCTATCTCGAGCCTTATCTCTCCAGCCATTTTGCACGCCAATTCGGTTATGACCAGTTTTATGTAGGTAATGCTATCACATGCCTACAAGGAAAATGTTTTTTAATTGATGGAGTCCAGGCTTGGGCATATTACAATGCCCGTGATACCAGGACGACGTTCTCAATGCCATCCAAAAATGATCGTGGCCCTCGTATGCTGTATACGTACTCGATCTTCTATACATCAGCAAACACTTTTGCTGAAAACTTTAATCTGCCAAACAGCTTCGCGACGACAACTCGATTTAAGAAAGGAGCACCTGTTCTGGTGCTTCCTGGTAATGATGAGGAGCATGAGCCAGCTGATGCACCATTAGAAGCTTCAAGGGAAGCCAACTTCCCTGAAGAAGTCTACGAGCCGCTGTGCGTCTCCCTGAAAGTTGTAAGATCTCCGACCAAGGAGAAGAAGAGGAAGGCCGAACAACCTTCTTCTCCAGTCTCTAAAAGAAGATTGTTTTAGAATCATCGGAAAGGGTCACTACCCGGTCGCAATCTCGGCAACAGGCTGAGTCAATTCAGAGAGAAGAGGCGACGACCCCGACCTCCATTCAAAGACAAGAACATGCTATAGACGTAGAGAGCCCGGAGAGACATCTACAAAAATAGCCTTCAAAAAGAAAGTAGTCACTCCTCCAAGACCTATCATGGAATCGGTCCTAACAAGTGCGGTCGCCGGAGTTATGATGCCGTCTCCTACACCTGCCTCTGAGCCCAGACAGGAAGCTTCCAGTGCTGAGAAGAGGGACGAGGTTGTAGAGATAAGAGAGGAGATCGCGGAGACAGAGGATGAAGCTGCAAAAACAAGAGAGGCGACTGCAACTCTGATTCCAATCAACGAGCCAGAAACGTCTCTCGACGTATTGCGATCTCCTACACTTGCACCAGAAACTGCCCATCTTCCAGCTTCTCCAAGATCACTTTGTACTGAAGAAGACAAATTAATGATTGAGGCTCTAGAAGGCTGTGACTTCGGCTTCCATGATGATATAGATCCGGTCGTCGCAAGTGATAGCGAGAAAGCCCGAGAAGAAGGTGCGGATGATGAAGAAACATCAGCAGAGACTGTTGATGATACTCCGAATCCGGAAGAGGATGCTGATGCTCATGCATCCCAAGAAAAGAATGCTGTTAATAACATAGCATAGGAGGAAGCTACTATCACTGATCCAAGAGGTATTGGCTAATATTGATAATCTTTTTTTATAGATTAAATGACTGACATCTTAACTTTCATTTATGCATAAATTCAATCTTCTCCAATTCCTCCAGTATGTACTGATATAGTGCCAACAACAGCGATAGCTAGCAGCAGCCGACATTTTTCAGGCGGCTCCGAAGCAGAAAGTAGTCAGGCAGTAATGTCTGAAGCTACCTCTGCTAGGCTGCAACCTATGTTAACAGACGACAAACTTGTCACTAGACCCAGCAATGGTAAGCTTGCCCTTATTTTTTATCCTTTTTTTATAGTCGCTAATGACAGCAAACTGATGGTGTTTATTTGATTTTGCAGAGGAACATCTGGGAGGGGCAACTAGCTCCACCATGGCTCCTTTGTTCGGAGAGATTTCAACTCATGTTCAAGAAGCCGAACGTCCACCTGTACAAGCATCTGCTGCTTCAACTTCCACAGGAGTAGTTGCTACACCCGGTGCAGCGGCTACCAACAGATTTATAGTTGGTTCCTTCACCAACCTCTTCTTCACTTCCTTAGGACCCTTACTAGAAAGGATAATGGAATGAGAGAATATTGGTTTCATCACCGTTAGAACCCCAACTACTTATCTGATCGGTGTTATCCGAAGTCAGGGTGATGAAGCTCAAGCTGCCTATCTTGAACATATATTGGATGAACTTGAGGCATCTATTAAGATTTACAAAGATCTTAATCGGGGGGAAGTAGAACCCCTAGTGAATGCTGAGTTTGAAAGGATGACTCGCGAAGCTAAAGTCACAAAAGCTGCTTTCCAGACTTTTTTGGACACTTATGCCACAAAGGCTTCAGAGTATGATTCTCGGATGAAGATATTAGCGTCTGCTGCTGGGGAGAAAGAAAAGAATGTTGCTGAACTGAATGCTGAGTTTGCTCGACTTCAGGAAGAGTTGAGAATCATTCAGTTTGCTCTTGAAGAAGAGACTACACAGCATGAAGTTACCGTTCAGCAACTAGACATTCTAACCCACGAGAAGAATGAGTTTGTCACTTCCCATCAAGATGAAATTGCTCGTCGCCTAGTGACCTTCCCATCCTTTGATGATGAATCTGGAATGGCGGAAGCTAGAAGGCGGGTGTTGGATTCGCGTGAAGGACGACTTCAAGCATTGAAGCAGCAGATAGCTAGTTTGATGACTCCACCGATTGAATGAAGGAAGACCTTTTGTACTTTTTCCTTCTTTATGATATATCTTTTTGTAATGCCTTTTATTTTTGATCAATAAAAAGACATTATTTTTGTGGCTCTATTATTTTTTGCATATCTCACTAAGGATATAAATAATAGCGATGGAAAATATATTCAGAGGTTCAGGACATGATATATTTCTTGATTTAAAAAATAATTATATTTATTATATCTGCTCAGAGGTAATGTGGACATGACAGAATATAATTCGTTGAATATCATTATTTCGGTAGACAACTTAATCAGAGGTAATAAATACATGACAAGTTGCTGATATGGTTGAACGGATGGATTGTCAAAATATATGAACGAAATGAATCGTCAGTATGAACGGTTGGATGTATAGAATGAACGGGTGAACCGTCGAATAGATGGAATGAACGGATGAACCATATGAGTGGAATAAACGGGTGAACCGTCGGATGAATGAAATGAACGGGGGAACCGTCAGATAGAAGTAATGAACGGATGAACCGTTGGATGAATGGTATGAACGGGTAAATCGTCAGATGAATGGAATGAACGGGTGAACCGTCGGATGAATATAATGAAGGGGCGAACCGTCGGATGAATGTAATGAACGGGCGAACCGTCGGATGAATGTAATGAATGTTGCGAAGAACGCGTCGCTTCGATGTTTTAAGAATTTATGTCTATAAATAGAACAGAAATTGAAATGAAATGATCACTTTCACTCTTCAACACAAAAATGTCGTCTGAAGATGCATCCAAGAAGGCTGAGATTGTCCCGAAGGTTGAAGAAAGCACGGAGGAACCTCCAACCAAAGTAAACCAGCCAAAGCAGACGGAAGCGGGCGAAGGTTCGTCGGCACCCAAGCCACCGTGGGATATCTCGGACTTCCTACTTGAACCAGGGGTGACGGACGAGGATGAAGCCATGAGGATGGCCGCTTGCAAATTTCTGATGGGTTCAAGCAAAGATGTTCTCGGCTCTTTTGTCGACTTTGTTTTTGAGAAGGACGGTAGTGGTCCTCGTCCTGTCGTTAAGAAGAATAATAGTGATTCTCGTCCTTGATATTATGTAACATCATTTAAGATAAAATAAAATCAAACTTTATTTATGAACTGTCTGATCATAAATTTACAAGAAATCCTTTTTACATTCATACATAATATTTTTTAAGGAACTTGCCGTTGATGGGCATCATTGCAACTCGACTATCTAACTATGTGAGTTGATATCCTCCATTTGAGAAGACTTTACTCATGATATAAGGTCCTTCCCACTTCGTATCGAACTTGCCCTTGCTCATGTGAGTCATAGTCATGGGACGTCTGACTGTAAGAACGAGTTCTCCTTTCTGAAAGGCTCTGACTTTAACTTTGCAGTTGAAAGTCTTCGAGATACGGGCTTGATAGAACTCTATGTGTTGTTGAGATAATAGTCGCTTCTCGTCAAGCGCCTCTAGTTCTTGAAGTCGAAGCAGAAGGACAGAAGAGGCTATTGGTTCCTTGGCAGCAGAGACAGCAGGGTACGCAGATGACTGTAAAAAGGATTACGCAGAGGACTTCAGAGTCCACACTGAATGGACCCTGCTCTTGGCAGAGGCCACAATGCGATGAGCAGCCCCAGAATTGATCATCACTTCGTAGGCAGTCTGGTTGACCTTCACAACCAGCGTCTTCTGCGTCTTTCCGATAGACGCAATGTCACATTGAGTTGTTACTTCCTCGTCAGAGGAGAAAGTCGTCCCCAGCAGAGTCGTTATTTTGTTTGCAAAAATAAAAGTCTTTATTTCACAAACTTTGTAAGAAGATTACAATTGAATTCTGGGAAAGTACAACTATAGGAATCTGATGTGAAGACGATCGCTTTATCCTTTGGACGATGTGAACTTTGAAGACGATAGCCTCCGAAGAATACAGCAGCACTTGGACAAGAACTTCTGAGCTCTGATGATAATAATGATCTGATCTATTTAATGAAGGACTTGAAACTCTATTTATAGAGTTCTAGGAATAACTAATTTGTAGTTATTCTGAATTGCGCATGATGAACTGTGCTAGCAATAGACTGCACAAACAGCAAACTGCGCTGGCAGTTACTCGATCGTGGGCCAACTATATTAGACATGTGGCATTGTTTGATTGAAATGCGCATGGTCGTGTACAGGTGGTTGCCACATGGCGAGCAATTGATGGCATATAAGCCACGTAATAAATGTCAGTTATCTTGATGGATTGTGCTACTTGAAAAGTGCTAGCATCAGACTGCGCTGAGACTCAGGCTAGGTCAAACAGCGCTGAAGTTGAGCTGTCATACTGTGCTGGCTGTACAACTGTCCTCGACCGCTGTGCTGCACAAGAAACAAAAGGACTCCTCGTTTATCGGGTTGTCAGCTGTCAGAAGATCAGATTTTTGTCAGGTAATGATGGCATTGCCACGTCAGCGTAGCACGCTCGGGTGGTAGTGCAGTTCAGCTTGCGCATTTGAATTATAGCGTAATCAGCCTCCTGCGCAGTCCATTTGAAGAGTGCGTAATTTAATTTCCTCTGCTTATTTGATAAATGTAACTTGATTTTTAGGACCTACAGTGCCATGCACACAGTACTGGGCTAAATCCAAAGGCATACATATAGGTCGGTGCTATTATGCCGACTCATCTATATGAAAGGGTCACTAGCACCACAAGCTATCCTGAACTTATAGTTTTGTTAGACGGCGCCCCTTTTAGCGCATGTTGCAAGCCCCATTGAAAGTTCCCGACTAACTTGAGTTATACCCCCAGCTCGGCTATACCGTGTTTTATCCTAGGCCAGAACGGTCCTGTGGCCTCAGGTTGTCTTCCGAGGAAACTTTTTTCTTATGCAACAAGTTGTTAAATGACCATGCAAGATTCGGCTTGAGATACCATCTTACACATTCATTACTCTTTCCAGTATTATCAAAAATTTTAGAACTATGTTGGAGACTCCCAAAACCAGAGACAGCCTCGACGACCCACGGTCGCGAGCATTTCTATGTAACCATATCATGGACTCATCTCAGGAATGACTATTTGATACTCCTCCTACCTAACTCGATTTGAATCAACCGTGTTCTGTATCAGTGCCATAAACCATGTGATACAACATAACCCGTTGGACGAGCAAAGGCTATGCCAAGTCTTGTACCGTGGAAACGTGTATTAAGACTTATAGGACAATTATGCTATACCAAGCATTGGACGGTGGGACAGTGAATACTTTACCAAGCACTTATATCGTGTGACGCCTATGACTATGCTAAGTTCATTGTCTTGTGGCAACATAGACCAACTTTTCTTTCTTCCAAGTCACGGGATGAAGGACCGACCGCCAATTTGAAAGCACGTCGTACAACATTTCTAAGCTGACCGTAGGGCCTTTCTATATTCTAACTCAATCTGACCCAAGATGAGATTATTTCCTTAGCTATGTGGATTCGTCTCTTCTATTATCAAGCCTAATTTGTGTATTTGAAGACATCTAGTTTATTATCGTGAAGGCCAAGCAAAAACAAGTTCACCGAAGCCATCCACCTGAGCGAGGAGTTGCCTCGACCGAGCGGGACTTTGAATAAGCCATTGCATGGCTAAGTCCAAATGCCATTGCATTTTCATTCCTCCGATTGAACTGAACGGGACGGGTCATTAAATCGGAGATGTGAAATAAGCCTATATTCACACCCTAAACTTGGAAATACGCCTATAATCATTTCAAGATACCATATTAAACTAGGAAATACACCTAAAATTTGTGTGTCTATGTCAGTATTCGATTTGTGTGTCCATATCATGTCCGATTTGTGTGTCCATGTCACTATAATATTAAATAGATACACAAATATACATAATCATTGACAAAAAAATTAGTGTGTGTCAGTGTCTAATATATTTGTATATCAAGTGTCTGTATGTATGTGTGTCATGTCAGTGAGTTTGTGTCTGTGTGTGAGTGTCGTGTTGTATGAGAAAGTAGGAGTTAGGGTTAGGGTTAACTGAGCTAGAGTCGAAAGGGTCGCTGGGGCAGGGGGTCATCGAGGGAGCGGATCGCCGAGGCAACGAGTTGCCTGAGGTGGGGGAGGGGGAGCGAAAGGGGCTAGGGGTCGCTGGGGGCCGAGAGACAGTTGGTCGCCGGAGGACAGCGGGTCGAGGGCCGAGGGGACGGGGTCAACAGCTCTTGGGGGAGGGTAGTTTTTTTTGGAGGGGATCGAAAGAATGGGGGAAAAATGAAAAGTCAAACGTCAAACCCCTATATTAAATTATTAGCGACGTCAACATGCAACGTCGCCAAAGTTTTAGTTAAGTGCGACGACTGTAGAACATACGTCGCAAAATGTCGCTAATCCAAAAATAGTGGCAACATTATAGAAGCGCACCCCGACTATACTTTCAAAAAAATTAGGTACAATCGCTACTAGTCGCTATTCATTGCAAAAGCGGCTTATAGCGACGTCTACTACTAAAGTCGCTAAACTCATTAATCATCGACGTTTACTTATGACATCGCTAAAACATGATATTTTGGTCGTTTAAATTTAGAATTATTTCAAGATTCAATAATTCTTGCAATGCTCGTACCTGAAACAATTAGTATATATACCAATAATGATCAATATATCATATTAATATCCAAATACTGCACAAACTCCAACATACAATAAATTTAAACACACAAATGAGCACAAACATAAATATATACATATCCATATAGCATCCAAATACTGCACAAACTCTAACTTATCAAGATGTTCAAAATATTCAAATACATTGAAGATACAAGTTCGGTATTGCATATACATAATAAAAATACAACAAATACAAGCCATCTAGAAAACACAAAAACTATCAATTCGATGGTGGAGGAGGTGGCAGAGGCGATTGTCAGCTCGCCATGTACTGCATTACTAACATATTAATGATCAGTTATAGCTTCTCATATTGGATGACAGCTGAACAACATCAGAAGCCGGAGGAGGCGCTGTAGCCGTAGCTTTATTCTTCCTTTCTTTCTTCTATACGACCAAGCTCCTTTCGTGCTTATAAATCATTTTTTATAAAAAAAGTACAAGCTCATTCTACGCAATTATATATTTACATCATAGAATAAAAGAATATGAAACATTCTCAAACACTCTTATAACTTAAGCATGAAATTCTACTTTTCTTATATAGCATACGATGAGGGTCGTACACTCATTATCTTTTTTTTACAAGTATAACAATATTTTTTGAATTGAAGTAGCAGTCTATCTTAAGCATGCAATCATTTTGTCCTTCTTGTAACAAGCATAGCAGTAGTTCTTTCATTGGAACTCATAGTCTAACTTGAACATGTAATTCTCTTCTTAGCAACATACTATATAGAGTATAAGCAATCATTCTTTCTTATCATTATTAGTAGTAAAGCATGTATTCATTCTCTATGTGTTCAATTTTAATCGTGAAAGAATCAGAAAGTGAAGTCTAGCCCACTCACGTAAAGATGAAACATCTTCATGTCCCAACAAGGGATCCCTTACTAAAGGATTTTATTACTAGAGCCAGCAAACCATATCGCTTGAAATATAATACCACCGTTAAGAGTGGGTCCTTGCAAGTGATCTTGTGGTAATGATGTTGGTAAGAATATTAGGTATGCTAATTAAAACAAACATATCTATGGCCAAAAAATTATGTCTCTCGTATGCTCGAGTGTTCGTAGAAGTTCGTGCTACTGATGTTCTTCTTCACTCAGCTTAGTTTAAACATTCTAACGGCTAGTGCATGTCCTAGGCGTTTGACTACGAGTGGTTACCTCCTGTTTGTGAGAGGCTAATGCTTCGGTCATTTGAGGGCCCTGTACACACTAGGAGAAACCTGTACGGTCGGATAAGAAAAGTAATCAGGAGCAGCAAGACCCAAATAATAATAATAATAATGATGATAGTGATCATCCTATATAGGAGGGCCACTCATTGCCTTCAGAGAATATATGTCGAAACGAGGAGGACGTTAAGTAGGGGACTAGTTTGCTTGGCAAGCAACTAGAAGCTGGGGACAAAGTGTCTCAGCAAAATGGTGATGATGTTCACATAAATGAGATACAATGTTGCCCAATATTGAGCATCAATATTGAGCCTATTGGGGACTTCTTAAGGGGGAGCAGTAGTCAACAAGAGCAAGAAAAGATTCAAACTTAGATGGTGTTACGGTGTTTAGTGGCACTCAAACTAATGGTAGGACCATACTCCTCACTCGATAGTAAGTTATAGCTTATAGTCAGGAAAATTAACAAAATCTATGAAAAAATTCATGAAGTTCCTAGTGGGATGGTTATTCCTCTTGCCGACATCTTTGCATGGCTAAAAAACTATCCCTTATGTGCAAGACAGGATGAGCTTACCAAAGGTAATCCTAAATGGGAGATTTTACTGCAAGGGGATGAAGGCGGTGTCATAGGTACTCAACCACAAAAGCATCAAAAAACATAATTGACCCCACCCCTGAGGGTGAGTCCGAGGTTATCCAAGGGTATGTCACCCTGTTGTGAATGACTATAATTGCATGGAATACACGTAGAGAGAATTCGATTGGATTTTGAAGGAAGGGAAAGGTTATATTAAACTTGTCAATGCTCAATTATGATTTTATTATAATCTAAGATCAAATTGAATTTAAATTTCTCTGGTAGGGTTCCATCTTATTTGTCCTCTACCCACAATTTAGAGCAGTACGGCAAGGCTAGAATCTGGTTGATATGGAATGCTTGGGTATGGACAAGAGTAGTACTTTGGTGCTCAAAACACTTGTTATGCCTCGATTCTACCTAATTGTTAGGTCTCCACGGACGTGACAAGTCTAATTTCACTTGTACAAGGCATAAACATGCATGAGTGATGATTCATTTTGAAGCATTCGGTTAAAAATTATAACAGCTGAAAGTTGAAGACACGTTATAGAAAGAAAATAGCTTTTTATTAATAATTTAAAATGGGGTACAAGATCTTGATACAATAGAAATGTCGTCTCGGCTTACATCCATGAAATAACAAATAACTAACAAGTTTTCGTAAAATAGTATCATCGATCCATACACTATGCCTCTTCATATACAACAAAATCAAAATATCTTCAAAAGAAATACTTTAAAAAATAGGAAGAGCCTTAATTCACCTTTTATGACTTTTACTAGCTATGTGCACTAGGATCATTTTTGACACCAATGGAGTAGGGGGTCAGTACATTGGAGAATGTACTATAGTGAGGAAAAGTAACCCATCCGCCTAAATCAATACTGTAATTACGTGAAGCATGCAATTTATTAGGTATCTTACGATTCAGAAATGATTGATTGACAATTCATAATTAATAAAGTAAAGTTAAATCAAGAAACATATATCATATTACTTATAGGAAACAGTCGAATTGTCATTTCCTACATAAAACAAAGATTTGATCCTCACCACCATGTATAAGATATTCATTAGCATATAGCCTGTTTATATGAGGACATTGAGGAATCCAACACCATAAAGAACTATTACGTGGTATTACGACAAGCCATTCCAATAGCCCCACAGAAGGTTCCACAATACCTCGTGCGTGAAGCAAATTCCACTTAATTTCTCCTAGGTCAATTTGGTTCTAGTATCCTGGATACCGTTTTGATAAAAGCCAAACGTCATTATGCATAAGTTGTCTGTGACCATGTAAATGCGTAAACAATTTAGCTATATAATATAAGTATGGTACCGAAGAATAAAATAAAATAATGTAAACCTTAACTTGTACATTGGTTCATTTTATGATTCATATTTGTTTCGATTTGTGACCCATTATTCACAATCCATTCTGACAAGTAATGTGGCACCAGATCATATCCTTACTACTTCTCATACGAATCTCTTAATACATAAGTCTTGTGCATAAATGCACTTAGCATTTGTAGTTCTCATTATTCTAATATCTTAGTATTACAACATGCAAGTTTTTTATTTATATATTATATTCTGTCAGGCATCAAAGATCGAAGGACATTGTGTCACGACCTGCACCCAGTGTAAGGACACGAAAAGTGGGTATGTCCAGCCTACGCCGCAGTATCGGCGGTAGAACGCTGTCCTAGGTCACAACATCTAACATAATGTGAATATGCTCTGAAAGGAGAACAATATATAAGGTACAACTCAATCACCATATCTAAGATGGAATAAAAGATGAGATAATCTTGATAGAGAGTCACAAATATAAATAATAAGTCTCGGTGTAAACCACACCATAAACGATATCTCAATACAATCTCAAATGTCTCATAAAGATAGATAATAAGATAAGTCTAGACTACGCTAAGGACAAGTCCTCAGTGACTACTGGATCCTCCTGAGGGTCTAGGTCACCTGTGTCAACTAGGCCTGCTCCATAGTAAGTACCGCAGCAATCCTCATCATCTGTAATATTTTCAACATGTCCAGTCAGGACAGGAACAAATACATATCTCTCACACAGTTCATAACATAAAAGGAAAATATGAACAAACTATAGAATAATTGTCACTACCACATTTCTAGTATGGGGGTATTTTGGTCTTTTTAAATCTTTGGGAATTATTTGGAATTATTGTGAATTATTGAGATTTATTATAATTTATATGATTTTGGCATAATTTAATTGAGTGATATTCTTGACTTTGACTAGTGTTGACCTTTGAGACTAACCTTGATGCTAACCCTAGTGGTGGTGACTTAATTAGGTCCTGTGACCCTAGCCTAACTTAATTTAACCCATGTTTGGTCTTTTAGATTCAAGTTAGAATAGGTGCATGGTTGTGACTTAGGAATTAACCCATGGCTTATGACTTTACAAGTCATGATTAACTAATTTGGCCCAAGCCCATAGCCCATACCATGGAACCCTAACCCTAATTTCCGTACTTGGTCGGCCAACCCACATTGGGAATCCCACTCTATAAGTACTCTCTTCCATTAGGTTAGCCTCCTTTAGAAAGTTCACATTTGGAAAGAGAGGTATGCTCCATCTTTAAAATTCATAGAAAATTCAATTTAATTCCTTTTTCCCTCAAACAAATTGCAATAGGTTCTAATTTAGGTATTCGTGCTGTATGTGTAATTTATTTTCAGTTTGTTAGCAATTTGGTAAAGTTTGGGGAGCAAGGAGACACCCCCTCTTTGGAGCTTTCTTTGGTTTTTGACACCTATAGGTAATTCCTTCAAAACTTATTGAAATTATTGTTATTATTGCATATTAGCCTAGATCTAGGTGACCCCTCGCTAACCCTAGAAATTTGTGACATTTTGTGTCCATTTTGTGTCCTAAATGGACACGTATCAGTCCTTACATGTAGGTATTTGTTGAAATGCCCCAAAGGGGATTTCGATCTATTTTTAGGAAAGTGTTTGAATAGAAATTATTGTTTTTGTGTGGCTTATAGATTTCTATTAGATTGAGTTTAAATTAGTGTCGTGTCCTGTCGGTTTGGACACGTAAACACGTACGTTCAGCCCGTGAATACTGTTCTGCTACTCGGGGGCTGTATCGGACACAATACGACACGTGGATACCTAAGATTGGACACAGCCCTAGGGGAAGACACTGACACGAGGTCCTCAAAGTTTGAGACACTCTTGTGTCATGTCGGATGAGCACTTGACCCCGCAAGGGGACTCCACTACACTGTGCATGTGTGTTAATAGCTTCGGACACGGCCCTAGAACTTTTGATATGACACACTAGGACCCAAATCAGGGTGACACGAACCTAGGTGGACACTAGGTGAACCTAGGGTTGTGAACACGAGGTCTGGTTTGACCTGTGTCGGGTGCACGACACGCGTGCACACACGCACGTGACTGCCCACACTGTACTGTGTCGTGTGTATTGATTTGGGGTTTTAATCTGTTTGGACACGTTTGTGTCCACTTGGGTAGACACAAATACATTGCTGGACACGTACACTAATGGTGTTTGCATTACCAAAACCACTAATTTCACATATTAGTTTGTTTTATGTATCATTTTCCATTTACCCTAAAAATCCTGATACCAGTTTACATTTCAGTATTTTCCAGTTTTCTAAATTAAACTTTGGCAACCAAATTAACATAGTTAGAAGCTCTAATTTGTATGTTTAAGTCCCTAATGTTTTTCTTCTATATGTGTTCTACATGTATGTCAATTTTGGGGTGGATTGGTTGAGTTTTGATTTCGAAATTGATATATGAGAACTGCCATTTGTTTGAACTCTCAAACCTGAGATTAAAGTTCCTGAGAATTGTCAAAGAGTTCTCATTAATACTGTCATTGGTTTGAACTCAAAAATCCGAGTTTTAGTTTATAGGTTAACTTTCATGTGGGTTCACTGTTTTCCCTCACTGTACACCACACTGTTCTCATAATAGTTACACACACATTTGCATATAACCTTCACTGTTTTCAGATTTATGCCATACACACACACACAAGTGTATATCACTGAACACTCTTGACACCCTCTAACACACACACTCTTCACTGTCCAGTTTGGACTGACTGTTACACCCCCCTTCTTTGATACATAGTACACGCACATCACCCTCTTTCATGATTTACTGTGACACTCTTTATCACACACTTACACTTGTCACACTCCCTCACTCCTCTTTCTATCCTTCTCTATATTTCTATATACCTATGTATATATATGCTTGAATATATGTAATATATGTATATCTATATATTTTTTTTTATATGTATATCTATATAGGTAGTATATGTATGTATCTAGTATAGATACTTGTGAATAGTATGTAAATATGCATCTATGTATTTATGTGTATGTATATATATATATATATATATATATATTTTATGTGTATGTATGTATATATATATATATATATATATATATATATATATATATATATATATATATATATATATATATATATATATATATATATATATATATTTTATGTGTATGTGTGTATATATATATATATATATATGTATATATATATTTTATATATATATATATATATATATATATATATATATAAATATATATATATATATATATATATATATATATATATATATATATATATATATATATATATATATATATATATATATATATGTACCTATAATGTGATGTATAAGTATAGGTATATAGGTATAATATGGTTTCCTAATGTGTGTGTATTAGCCTAGGACTATAGCCTATGGATGCAATGTATGATGTTAGTATAGTCTAGTATAGTAATGTATAGACTAATATAGACTTGTTAGGACTTAGAATGATTGTTAAACCTAGTTTAACATAACCTAGACTTGTTTAGACCTAGAATAACTTATTTGACCTAATTTAGACTTGTTAGACCTAGTTTGACCATAGATGACCTTGTTTGACTTCTAGGGTTGACCAGAGTTGACCAAGAGTTGACTTTGGCCTAGATTGACCTAAATTCATGTAGAATGCATTGTAGTGCATCTTATTACCATTCTTGACATGTTATGACTTGTGCTATTCTAAATAGGAGCCAGACACCACTCCTCGGACAGTACTTTCATCTTGGACACTCAGGTACCAGGCGAGTACATTTTCTGATCATTTTATATCGGATACAACATGTTTTGTGTGTTTTACTTACATGGTGTGTCACTATGCTTCATGGTTCATTGATCACTTGTGACATGTACTTTCATGATCACAGAGTCTTCCTTGAATTACCCATTTATGGGCATTCCTAGAATCACCCATTTTTAGGCCTACCATGTATCACCCCTTGTGGGCCATTGCATGGAATCATAACATAACCTGGCTGGATCCTTGTGTATTGATTGGGTACGGGGTAGTAGAAGTAGGCGTGTGAATAATACCCAAGTAGTATCTCATCTGATTACCTCCGTAGTGTCTCATCAGAATCTCCTATGCCATTCACATGTTTATATTGTACTCTTACTCACTAGCCACTGTTAGTTCTCTACTTATAGTAGATATTTTATTACAGTTCTCTCTCTGTTTACATTCAGTACTTTCTTTCAGTTCTTGTATCTTACTTTACTGCATGATTATATTTTCTAACCTGCTATGATCTGTTGAGATGTATTGTGCTCGCTCCTGTCCTGACTGGACCTGTTGAAAATATTACAGAGGACGAAGAGGAGGCCTGTGTGGATACATACTACGGGGCAGCTCTAGATGACAACAGTGATCCGGATTTCCAATCGGATCCATTAGCTATAGAGACTGAGGCTCCCAAGTCTAAGTTTTACTATTACTGTCATTTGGGATCTAGATTGTATATATTCTTTCATATTCAGTAGTTGAGACTTGTATTTTTGGATGTTTGCTGAGATGTTATCTTAGACACTTAAACTCTTCTCATCTTCTTTATTTTATTTTGAGTTTTATTTCATATCGTACTTCTTAGTTGTGACTGAGTTTACTTTCTGCTATGTCATCCCCATTCGGGGAGTATAAACTGCTTAGCATTATATTGTTAAATATTGTGACCTAGGATAGCATTCTACCGCCGACACTGCAGCGTAGGTTGGACGTACCCACTTCTCGTTTCCTTACTCTAGGGTGCGGGTCGTGACACGTTTTTAGTGGTGTCCCATGCAGGTCTAGTTTAGAAATGTAGTGGTATTCGAACTAGAGTATCAATGCAGCCTGCAGTAGAATTTGGAAATTTTTGAAGGCACTCAATCACATTAGGAAAACTCTTTATCAGATTCCGTATATCTAAATTTTGCTGCTTATTGTCTTTCTTTGAATTTAAACTATCCTCCTTTGATATTCGACTCATTCTTAGAAATTGTTTCTTTTGATCTGTCTCCAGGATGGTTGAGACGAGATCACATCGCCAGAGCCAGGGGGACGCCGATGAGAGGTATGCCACCTCTCATACTCAACAGCCAGCCCCTGGTACCGCAGCCCCAGTCATGCCAGCTGGGGTAGGCGTTTTAGCTACTTTCGGAGGAGCCCCTCCACCTGTGAGGCATGAGCCGAGTCCGGTGATTCCGGATGTGCTTCAGCAGCAGCAGCCACCTTCGGGGACAGTTGACACCGTTCAACTGTTAGCCTTCTTCCGATAGTGTATGGAGGGTCAGCAGATCCAACAGCAGAGGCACACAGCAGAGCTCAGCCGAGGTATTGATCTGGCCGTGACTACGGTAGAGAGAGTTGTAGCTCAGCCAGCGGCAGCCCAGCAGCCGTACCAGCCACGGAAGAAGGGCATCCAAGATTTTCAGAAATGCACCGGAGGGATTTCCGAGGGACAGAGGGGATCTTGTATGCCGATGAGTAGATTGAGCACATGGAGGAGATATTCAGGTTGGCTGAGATCCCGACGAGGCTCCAGATTGAGTCAACGGCCAGCATGATGCAGGATCTAGCCCGCACATGATACCAGACCGATCTGAGGGTTGGTACTGCAGGACAGACTTGGGCAGCATTCAAGAAGCTGATCAAAGAGAAGTTCTTCCCGGATGCAGTGCTGGGAGCCCTCGAAACTCAGTTCGAGGCCCTAGTCCAGGGGAGCCAGTCTGTGGAGGAGTACGCAGAAGTATTCTGCCGCCTAAGCAGATTTGTAGAGGGCTTGTCGGAGGCGACGAAGGCCCAGAGGTTCCGGAAGGGCTTGGTAAAGGAGGTCAAGTCCTACATTAAGAATGCCCGCAGTGCTACCTTTGAGGAGATCCTAGTGGACGCGTTAGCTGCAGAGGATGATCTTGAGCTTAGGCTCAAGAGGGGGCGAGACTTCCAGGGAGGCAACAGTAGCGGAGGACCGGCCAAGAAGTCGCACTTTCAGCAGCAGCACCAGCAGCACCACCAGCAGCAGAGGTTCCAGCTACAGCAGTTTCAGCAGCCGAGGCATCAGCCAGTACAGCATCAGTAGCAGAGGGTGCAGCAGCAGACGCCGAGGCAGCAGGCCACCACCTGTGCTTATTGCAAAAAGCTAGGGCACGGGTGGAACGAGTGTAGGAAGAGACTGGACAAGTGCCTGGTATGTGGTTCAGCAGACCAACAGATGAGGGAGTGTCTCATAGCACGAGCATCTCAGGAATGTGGAGCCAGAGCTCGAACAGGCCAGCAGAGGGGACCAGCCCTGCCGACACAGCAGCAGAGGTTCGTCCAGCACCAGCAGCAGGCCAGGGGAGGCCAGCAGGGGTGAGCTTTCGCCATGGCGGCTGAGGATGCATAGTTGATAGGAGAGCTGATCGCAGGTTCGGTTCTTCTCGAGCCCAGTCCAGCTTTTGTATTATTCAATTTTGGTGCTTCGCATAGTTTCATATCAGTATCATTTGCGATTAGACACGGTATCATAGCTGAATCGTTGCCTAGGACTTACAAGATCATGACTGGGGGTAGCATTATCCTCGTGAGTGATGTTTGTAAGGGTCGGAGTGTTGTTTTGGGAGGTCGTGAGTTGGAGGTGAGCCTGCTCGTAATGCCATTGCCGAACTACGATATAGTACTCGGTATGGATTGGTTGAGCAGGCACCACGATAGTATTGATTGCAGATGGGGTAGAGTTCTCTTCAGAGTGCCAGGGGTGCCAGAGTTCGAGTACTCCAGACTCAGGCAGAGCAGAGCAACTGAGCTTTCTGCGGAGTTTCGGTTGAAGAGCAGTCGATTCCACACCCCTTGATAGCAGAGTATATGGATATTTTTCCAGAGGAGTTGCCTGGATTGCTACCAGACAGAGACATTGATTTCTCGATAGACTTGGTTCTAGGAGCGGAACCCATCCCTCAGCATATCTATCGGGTGAACAACAGTGAGTTGGTGGAGCTGAAGAAGCAAGTGGATGAGCTGCATGACAAGGGCTTCATCCGTTCGAGTTCGTCGCCATGGGGTGCACCAGTATCGTTTGTGTCGAAGAAGGATGGGTCAGTACGGATGTGTATTGACTACAGGGTACTCAACAACTCACGATCAACAACAGATACCCAATGCCGCGGATCGATGATCTTTTTGACAAGTTGAGCGGAGCTCGGGTATTTTCCAAGGTTGATCTGAGGTCAGGATATCACCAGGTGAAGGTGAAGAGGGAGGATATTCCCAAGACCGCTTTCAGGACGCGGTACAGGCAGTTCGAGTTTTTGGTTATGCCGTTTGGGCTAACCAATGCACCAGCAGTATTTATGAACATAATGAACAAGGTGTTCCACCAGTACCTGGATTAGTTTGTGGTGGTGTTTATTGACGACATCTTGGTATACTCCAAGACCGGGGAGGAGCACGAGGAGCACTTGAGGATAGTGCTGGAGACTCTTAGGAAGGAGCAGCTTTATGGGAAACTCTCCAAGTATGAGTTCATCTTAGACCGGGTTGACTTTTTAGGGCATGTGGTGACTGGAGATGGGATCTCAGTTGACCCCAAGAAGATTATAGCATTTAAGGCATGGGCAGCGCCGACTTCAGTGGCAGAGATTAGGAGCTTCCTGGGGCTGGCAGGATATTATAAGAGATTTGTGCAGGATTTTTCCCGGGTTACAGAGCCGTTGACTCGGTTGACCCGAAAGGATGCTGAGTATGTTTGGTCAAAGGAGTGTCAGGCAGCTTTTGATGAGTTGAAGAAGCGGCATACGATAGCTCCGATTCTGACATTGCCTTCAGGATCAGGAGGATTCACTATTTATAGTGACGCTTCAGGAAAGGGGCTGGGTTGTGTCTTACAGCAGCATGGGAAGGTGATTGCCTATGCTTCCAGGCAATTACGTCCCCATGAGAAGAACTATCCTACCCATGACCTGGAGCTAACAGCAGTGATATTTGCTCTGAAGTTGTGGAAGCACTACCTGTATGGAGAGAGGATGGAGATTTTTATAGATCACAAGAGTTTAAAGTATGTGTTCACTCAGAAGGAGCTGAACATGAGGCAGCGCAGATGGCTAGAGTTGATGAAGGACTTCGACATATCACTTCAGTATCACACAGGGAAGGCCAACGTGGTTGCCGATGCCTTGAGTAGGTATCCGACGGCCATGTGTTTGACTATGGATCGACACTTGCTTGCTGATTTGGAGATCCTTAGGATTGAGGTGATCGTGCCCGGAGTTCAGATGCAGTTATGGGTACTGCAGATTCAGTCGGACTTGGTGGAGAGGATCAAGTCGACACAGTTTGAGGACGTTGCTCTGTGGTGTGTCCGAGAGCAGGTTCGTACAAGATTGGTGGATGGCGAGTTTTCTATTGCAGAGGATGGTGCCTTGAGGCACGGTTCCAGGTTATGTGTGCCCAGCGGAGAGCACAGGAAGTAGGTTATGCAGAAGGCCCACAGATCTCAGTACTCTATACACCCTGGTGCCAACAAGATGTATCGAGATCTGAGGGAGCATGTTTGGTGGTACGGGATAAAGCGGGAGGTAGCTCGCTTCGTAGTTAGGTGCTTGGTCAGTCAGCAGGTCAAGGCAGAGAGGTAGAGTCCCAGTGGATTATTGCAGCCGCTGCCCATTCCCGAGTAGAAGTGGGAGCATATCACTATGGATTTCGTATCTGGATTGCCGCGTACACCAGGAAGGAAAGACGCGATTTGGGCCATCGTTGACAGGTTGACCAAATCGGCCCACTTCTTGCCATTCAAGGTGGGTACGTCTACAGAGAGACTTGCAGAGATGTATATGCGACAGATAGTCAGAATTCATGGGGTTCCGGTCAGCATCGTCTCAGATCGGGATAGTCGCTTTACTTCCTATTTCTGGGGGAGTCTGCAGACTAGCTTGGGCACTCAGCTCAAGTTTAGTACCGCATTCCATCCCTGACGGACGGACAGTCAGAAAGGACTACTCAGACACTCGAGGATATGCTTCGAATGTGCGTTTTGGACTTTGGAGGTTCCTGGGAGGATCATCTACATTTGGTGGAGTTTGCTTACAACAACAGTTTCCAGGCCAGCCTTGAGATGTCACCTTTCGAGGCTCTGTACGGGCGTAGGTGTCGTACAACCTTATCTTAGGATGATGTTGGTGAACGAGCTTTACTGGGACCAGAGATGGTTGTTGATGCAGCCGAGAAGGTGAAGCTCATCAGGGACAGACTTCGTGTGGCGTAGGACAGACATCGGCACTGGGCCGATAGCCACCGGAGGCCCTTAGAGTTTGAGGTACAGATTAGAGTAGGATTAGATTTAGGGTTGATTGTTATGTTTTATTGATCATGTTTGTTTATCATAATTGAGGCAGCGGCCAGGCTCCAGATTGAGGCTCCAGATTGAGGCAGCGGATTGAGGTAGCGTATCAATCCTTACATGTAGGTGTTTGTTGAAATGCCCCAAAGGGGATTTTGATCTATTTTTAGGAAAGTGTTTGAATAAAAATTATTGTTTTTGTGTGGCTTATGGATTTTTGTTGGACTGAGTTTAAATTAGTGTCGTGTCGTGTCGGTTTGGACACGTAAACATGCACGTTCAGCCTGTGAACACTGTTCTGCTACTCGGGGGCTGTATCGGACACAATACGACACGTGGATACCTAAGATTGGACACAGCCCTAGGGGCAGACACTGACATGAGGTCCTCAAAGTTTGAGACACTCTCGTGTCGTGTCGGATGAGCACTTGACCCCGCAAGGGGACTCCACTACACTGTGCACGTGAGTTAATAGCTTCGGACAGGGCCCTAGAACTTTGGACACGACACACTAGGACCCAAATTAGGGTGACACGAACCTAGGTGGACACTAGGTGAACCTAGGGTTGTGAACACGAGGTCTGGTTTGGCCTGTGTCGGGTACACGACATGCGTGCACACACGCACGAAACTGTCCACACAGCACTGTGTCATGTGTATTGATTTGGGATTTTAATCTGTTTGGACACGTTTGTGTCCACTTGGGTGGACACAAATACATTGCTGGTCACGTACACTAATGGTGTTTGCATTACCAACCACTAATTTCACATATTAGTTTGTTTTATGTATCATTTTCCATTTACCCTAAAAATCCAGATACCAGTTTACATTTCAGTATTTTTCAGTTTTCTAAATTGGACTTTGGCAACCAAATTAACATAGTTAGAAGCTCTAATTTGTATGTTTAAGTCCCTAATGTTGTTCTCCTATATGTGTTCTACATGTATGTCAATTTTGGGGTGGATTGGTTGAGTTTTGATTTCGAAATTGATATATGAGAACAGTCATTTGTTTGAACTCTCAAACCTGAGATTAAAGTTCCTGAGAACTGTCAAAGAGTTCTCATTAACACTGTCATTGGTTTGAACTCAAAAATCTGAGTTTTAGTTTATAGGTTAACTTTTATGTGGGTTCACTGTTTTCCCTCACTGTACACCACACTGTTCTTATAACAGTTACACACACATTTGCATATAACCTTCACTGTTTTAAGATTTATGCCATAGACACACACACAAGTGTATATCACTGAACACTCTTGACACCCTCTAACACACACACTCTTCACTGTCCAGTTTGGACTGACTGTTACACCCCCTTCTTTCATACATAGTACACACACATCACCATCTTTCATGATTCACTGTGACACTCTTTATCACACACTTGTCACATTCCCTCAGTCCACTTTCTATCCCTCTCTACATTTCTATATACCTATGTATATATATGCATGAATATATGTAATATATGTATATCTATATAGGTAGTATATGTATGTATCTAGTATAGATACTTGTGAATAGTATGTAAATATGCATCTATGTATTAATGTGTATGTATATATATATATGTACCTATAATATATAATATATATATATTATATATATATATATATATATATATATATATATATATATATATATATATATATATATATATGTATGTACCTATAATGTGATGTATAAGTATAGGTATAATATGGTTTCCTAATGTGTGTGTATTAGCCTAAGACTATAGCCTATGGATGCAATGTGTGATGTTAGTATAGTCCATTATAGTAATGTATAGACTAATATGGACTTGTTAGACTTAGAATGATCGTTAAACCTAGTTTAACATAACCTAGACTTGTTTAAACCTAGAATAACTTGTTTGACCTAATTTAGACTTGTTAGACCTAGTTTGACCATAGATGGCCTAGTTTGACTTCTAGGGTTGACCAGAGTTGACCAAGAGTTGACTTTGGCCTAGATTGACCTAGATTCATGTAGAATGCATTGTAGTGCATCTTATTACCATTATGGACATGTTATGACTTGTGTTGTTCTAAATAGGAGCCAGACACCACTCCTCGGACAGTACTTTCATCTTGGATACTCAGATACCATGCGAGTACATTTTCTGATCATTTCATATCCTGTTTAGAATTATTTTCCTGCTTTAAATTACTTTACTTGATACTGTCACGTTGGTCACACGGATTAGTACTATATGGATCCCTTCTTGAGATGTTATCCCCTTAGGGAGCATCGGATACTACATGTTTTGTGCGTTTCACTTACATGGTGTATCACTATGCTTCACGGTTCATTGATCACTTGTGACATGTACTCTCATGATCACAGAGTCTTCCTTAAATCACCCATTTATGGGCATTCCTAGAATCACCCATTTTTGGGCCTACCATGTATCACCCCTTATGGGCCATTACATGGAATCATAACATAACCTGGCTGGATCCTTGTGTATTGATTGGGGTACGGGAGAGTAGAAGCAGGCATGTGAATAATACCCAAGTAGTATCTCATCTGATCACCTCCATAGTGTCTCATCAGAATCTCCTATGCCATTCACATGTTTATATTGTACTCTGACTCACTAGCCACTGTTAGTTCTCTACTTATAGTAGATATTCTATTACAGTTCTCTCTCTGTTTACATTCTGTTGTTTCTTTCAGTTCTTGTATCTTACTTTACTGCATGATTATATTTTCTAACCTGCTATGATCTGTTGAGATATATTGTGCTCGCTCCTGTCCTGACTGGACCTGTTGAAAATATTACAGAGGACGAGGAGGAGGCCTATGTCGATACCTACTACGGGGCAGCTCTAGATAACACCAGTGATCCGTATTTCCAGCCGGATCCATTAGCTATAGAGACAGAGGCT
This sequence comes from Iris pallida, assembly GCA_029216955.1. Classification (NCBI taxonomy): domain Eukaryota; kingdom Viridiplantae; phylum Streptophyta; class Magnoliopsida; order Asparagales; family Iridaceae; genus Iris; species Iris pallida. Next base: position 2,910,032 of record JANAVB010038613.1, read on the forward strand.
CCCTAGTCTAAGTTTTACTATTACTGTCATTTGGGATCTGGATTGTATATATTCTTTCATATTCAGTAGTTGAGACTTGTATTTCTGGATGTTTGCTGAGATGTTATCTTAGACACTTAGACTCTTCTGATCTTCTGTATTTCATTTTGAGTTTAATTTCATATCGTACTTCTTCTTCCTTAGTTGTGATTGAGTTTACTTTCTGCTATGTCACCCCCATTCAGGGAGAATAAACTGCTTAGCATTATATTGTTAGATGTTGTGACCTAGGACAGCGTTCTACTGCCGATACTGTGGCGTAGGCTGGACGTACCCACTTCTCTTGCCCTTACTCTAGGGTACGGGTCGTGACAATAATATACATGAAATACTGTAAAGAAATAGTAGAAAGACTGTAAAAAGAAGAACATGATATAGTGGAAATAGATACACATGATACAGATAAGAAAACTGAACTAACTACGTGATTTAGAGCAGATGTTTGGTTATGTAAACAGGCATAGGTTATACATGACTTAAATCTAATTTGGAGTTGTACATGATAATGGTGTAGATCACATAACCAAATAAATACTCCTTCTGCCCCAATCAATACACAAGGATCTGTCCAGGATATGTTATTGCACATGAAAGATAGTATCTCACATGGAGGATCAGTCCATATGAAACAACTGGTTTATACATAAAAAGCTCACACGATCATGAGTGTACATGAATGTCACAAGAGTTTACATGAATAAATATGAATACAAGGAGTAGACGATGCACATGATAAAGTACATGAGCACAATGTACATGATGTATCCGAGGGGATAACAACGCATGAAGAGATCTATATAGTACTAATCTATGAAAACATCGTGACAGCATCAAGTAAACTAGTCTATAACAAGTAAATATGTCCAAACAAGTATAAAACGGTCAGAGAATGTACTCGCCTGATAATCCAAGCTGCTGATGAGGAAGTGTAACTGAGCTGGAGTGATGTAATCCTATTTAAAATAATCATAAGTCACAACATGGTCTAAAATATCATAAGAAAGGTCTACAATGCAATTCTACATAATTCTAGGTCCTTCTAGGTCAAAGTCAACCCTTGGTCAACTCTGGTCAAACCTGGTCAACTCTGGTGAAACATGGTCAACTATAAGTCAACTAGTCCGTTTACTAATTTTTAGGTCAAACACAAGTTATCGAGTCATTCTAAGTCTGTTTGAGTCGATTTGGATCAAGTTTGACCCAAAGTTGACTTTTGTCAACTTGGTCAACTTGCTAGTCAACTTGGCCAAGTTAGGCTCATTTGGTCAATCTATTCTGTCTTGCTAAACCATAGGTTATATCTAATAGCAATCACATATATATATATTTATATATCCGTTCAAAATATTTCCAATAGGATATATATATATATATATATATATATATATATATATACATTTAACACAAAGGGAAGGAAGATGCAATGTGTGTGTGTGTGTGTGTGTGTGTGTGTGTGTGTGTGCGTGTGTGTGTGTGTGTGTGTGTGTGATGGCTGTTGCTAGGGGCTGTGGTAAGAGAGCCAAAACTGAGAACAAACATACATATATTATATATATACTATACCTATATACACTAATATCTACTTGAAATAGGTTTATATATACAAAGGTAAGAATATATGAGATAGGGATATATATAGTTGAAAGTAACCTTAGTCTATCTTCAAAGCAATGTCAGGAATCTATGCTAACCTAATCATCCCATTCAAAATCTGATTTCAACACACAATTATACCTACAATATATATATATATATATATATATATATATATATATATATATATATATATATATATATATATATATATATACAAAGGAAGCTATAATAGATTGATTATAACCATTTGAATGTAAACATTAGATCCATATACAAAATTTAACTTCCAAAAACTATCTAAACTGAACTCTAAACTCAAAATATGGGTTCAAAGTCAGAAATTCACATCTCAACCAAAAATCGATTCAAAAAACAAACCAATACAAAACCCGAGAACCAACTCGATACCCAATTTCGAAAATACACAACTAGAACCCGCAAAACTTGGCAAACATGAAGGTCTATATGTGTATGACATGCTCGGGTACTCACGAGGTCGAACCCGTGTCCGTATCGTGTCCACGGAGTGCATATCGGAAAATCGGATACGCGTGTCGGAATGTGTATATGCACGTGCATTTTCACTTGATTCAGCGTCACACACACAACGAGAAGCCTCATGCTCGTGCAGATAACTAGGTAGGGTCCCGGGCTAGGTCTAGGATACATTGACACGACACCAAGTCATGTCTACGCGACTCGTGGATCCGTACGACCGGTGTGCGCGCTCGTGCGTGCCCGTGGGCGCATGTCGAGCCACGTGGCTCACGATTCGAGCCACGCCGTGTCTCGAGATTGAGTCCCTGGGTAGCCTAGGTATAGGGCTTCGTGCTCGTGCTCCTGGAACGGGTCCTCGTCATGTCGTGTTCGCGTACGAAGGCCTTGTCAGCGGCACTTTTCAGTCGCATATACAGTGCGGGCTAAACCGTGTGCATCAGATTTCTTCACGCACGCTCCATGAAACGTCATGAAATTTTAGGAGCACGTGGGCAGAGGTTTCCCCCACGTGTCCATAAAATTTCATGCGAAATGGAGTCCTGTGCGTCGAATTATGACGAACAGATAGCAGGGCATTTACGGGGCCGTGCAAAGGCCTCGTGCACGCATGTCTGTGTCCTATTCGGACACTGAAATCATGTCGAATAAAGATCCGTATTCACTAAAGTTATTACAAATAATATTGGCAAGGAATTAGTGAAAACAGAATCAAAAATAACAATTTTCAGTTCTAAGTGGCATTTCGTCGAACACGTGTTCCATAGAACCGACACGTGTCCGATACGGCTATCAAACGAAATCACAAAGCTACCAAACTTCATGCACAGGTCTGAGGTACCTATATGGATGCATCTACGAAGAAAAACTGGAATTAACAAGTGTTTGGAGAGATTTACCTATTGAGTTGTCAAAACTCAATGAAACAAGCCTCCAAACATGCCGATTACTGATTCCCTCTGATCAAACGCCTCTGATCCCTCGCTAGCAAGTCTCCAGCTGGTTTCTCTCCTCCCAACGGTCACAACGCACTTTGTTTGGAAGGATTTGGGTGAAAAACGAGAGAATGGGGCCGTTGTAAGAGAAGGGGAAAACTAGGGTTTGATCTTGTGAAGGCAACTAGGTTTCTCACAAATGAAAAGGGAGGGCTGCTGTGTTTGGCCGGCCAAGTCATGGGGGGATTATGATTAGGGTTTAGTCATGGTCCAGCACTCCTCAAGTGCTAAAAAGGCCCATTAACAAAAAGTCTTAAAGGCTTAATGAAAAATAGCTTAAAAAATAAATTAACTGATTCTTAAAATAGACAATAATTCTAAATTAAAATATAAAAAGTCAATAATAAATCTAATTACATTATTAGGCTTCTAATCAAGGTTGACTAGGGTTATACCACCTTCTACTACCAAAACACCAATGAAGCCACACACCAATCAATTTAATTAATAAAAAATATGAAAAATCATATTAGCGCATATTGACTAAAATACCCTTAATTAGAAACATGAGTGTGACAAATCTACCCTCCTTAAAATAATTTTGACCTCAAAATTAAAGTGGTCGTACTCCTTCTAGGTCAAACCCCCAACAATCATACTCTTAAGAAAACTTATCTAAATCATGCAGTTGGAAAGATATCATATAGGGTTAAGCCAGGTAATATCAGTCTGAGGTCTCATCATCTAGCCATTATAGTTATACTAGATCAAAAGTAGTCATAAGGTATCAAAACATACAAACAATATGATAGGGTACAGTAATCATCAAGACATGATAAGGTATAGGTTAAGAACTCACCTCTACTAGGTCTGGTAGCTGGAACTCCCTCCTGGAGATAGGCCTCGACTAAGGGCAGGTGCAGTAGGACGTAGCATCCTGTGTCCAGCTGACCCACATAATAGGCACAATCCTAGTCTCTTCCTACAGTCCTTCCATACGTGCCCAGGCTTCTTACAGAAGGCACAGGTAGGCACTCGCTCAACTGGCCTCTACTGGACAGGAATCTGAACTGGATAGGCTGGTCTAGGCTGGAAGCTGGGGTACTCCTGAGGCTCTGGGTATATACTGCTCCTCGCCCTCTTATGGATAGGCTCTTCCCTCTAATGCATGTAATCCCACAACAGTTGGATACTGAGACTCTGCTTTCTCATAAGCTCAGCCTGAAGTCTCTGTACCTCCCACACATCCTGAAGAAGTCTGTAAATCTGAGCCCCATCAGGAATGGCATGGAGTACCACTCCAGGAGGCAAAGGGAGGACCTCAGTCTCCGGCTGAACTGCAGCCCTCTCCTGAAGGATAGAAGATGGAGGAAAACTCTCCGGTGAGTCTGTTAACACCTCTTGAGCAATGGAAGGGGGAAGTACAATATTGGTCTCATCCGGAACCGCAGCTGTGCACTGGGGACAGACTCTGATCATGGGTGCCATACTGGAAAAGATAAGGAAAACAATAAATCATCGGGCTATAAGGCAGTCTATCATCCTATATAAAAACTTATAATTATCAAAAAAACAACTAGGAATTAACTATAAAGCATTACTATTCTAAAGATGATCAAAATCGAAAGTTTAAAGCACGGCTGTCAAGAGCATTAAAATCCAATCACGATATATATAAAAGAAAATTTAGTCTCGACACGATCTAAGTTGATCAATCACTGGGTAAATCAAGATTTGGGCAAGATGGGGAACAAGGTCATCGAAGTTTGAGCATGAGCATCCAAGGATGGAGATCCAGGTCATAATTAAATTTAATTCAATTGAGTACGACCCAAGATATTAATATGATAAGGAAAGGTGACCAAAGTCTATTGGTCGTGATCAAGGGAGTTAAGATTCAATGATATTGAAAACTTTTAATGGATAATTCAAAGATATGGAATAAGTCAATTTTCTCCTTTTGATAGGAAAAACAAAAGACATGGTTTCATAGGGAAGTCAAGTTAATCATCTCTCTCTGATACCATCAAGCTTATCTAATCATTATTTGCCAATCATATCATTATCTCATAAGTGCAAATATGAAAATCAATCTTTATATGACTACCACCAAGAATTTATACCCTTTTGTTATGAAGATTGGACCTTGTCATGATCATCATAGGCTCAATTCCTAAATTCTAAAATATTACTCATGAAGCATACCCTTTTATTTATTAGCACTCAAAACTAAGTACTTAATCATCTTTAAATTCAAATTCCTCCACCTTGTCCTAAATTAGATCCGAAACCTCTAAATCAAATTTTATGAAATCCTTGAACTTGTTCAAATTACTCTCCTCGTGTTATTCAATCTAAAACTACTAGGCCTTACAAAACTTATTCTCTATTATAAAATCAACCTTCATATTTCCTTCAACGTACACCCTCAAATATTATTCTCCTTAAATTTATAATTTTCTCAAAAATCTCTATATTTTCTATAACTCAAAAATCTTTGTGTTCTTTCTGTTCTTAACCATTTTCTTGTAATATCTTATTCAATTTCGTATTGCCATCGAATGAATACAGTTAAAATCTCTTCTCCATTACTAAATTCCTAAATTTAACATCATAGCCTTAAAGTGAATGTCTCAAGATTCAACAATCAAAATTTATCCAAGTCCTCAAAACTAAGTTGACCTCGAATATCCTCATCAGTTTTTTTAAAAACATCTACGAATTTTTCATACCAAAATATTTCTCTAAGTGTGATTGTTCCTAAATTGATAATATTGATCTCTTTATTTCATTCCCAATCTTTACCACATCTCTATCTCAAAATTCTATATCAAGGTCCATCATATTATATTCCTACCTAGATTATCATGAGATAACAAACTACGTCATTTCTGAGCTAGATGATTTACGTCACTTCCTCGACCTTTCCAAGGTAAAAAGATATATAGATTCAAAGTTCCAAAGTATAGCTGACTGAATTTGTTAAGGGATAGGTGATTGATGTAATTGGGACCGAGTTAACTAAGATAAGGAAAAATAAGAATACAAGAAATAACGGCAAGAAAAGAAATAATAAAAAATCTGTTCTTGCTCATCTGTTCAAAAGGAATGAACCAATTTTAAGATATAATCTGATAACCATACACGTCTTCCTGAAATCATGTTGCTAGAATTTTGACATGCTAGTAAGCAAGGCTGCAATAAATAATAGAGTCCGTAACTAAGGTATACACCCTATAATCATGTTATTTAGAATTCTTACCATGCCAACTGGTATGGCTGCAGGAAAATCTAGATTCCACAACTAGGATAAGTATATCTAATCAAGCTCTACGTCCTTGTCATGCTAGCCAGTATGACTGCGATAAATTCTAACTCCACAAATAAAGTAGACATTTACCTTTCTCACTGTCCTTATCAAGTATGTTATTAGGTTATACCCTAAATTCCAAAAAAATAAAATAAAATAAATATATATATATTTAAATACAAACTCAAAGTTAACAACTAATTATCAAGATTCAAAATTCAATAATGAATCCATCAAAATCAAATTCAATAACAAGGAGTAATGGGTGAATCAAATGAGTAATGGGTGAATCAAATCAAGGAAAAGATTTCAAATCGAAGTTAAAATAAGATTTTCAAGGGTCATCCATGAATCTCTCAAGAAATTCTAACAGTGATTGAGTATCCTCTCATTCTAACACTTTACTTCTTATACTCTATAGCAGGCTCGTAGTAGTACAACTAAGTCGCTGTACTACCACGACATCGCACTAATACGAATCTGGACCTGCATGGGCCACCACTAAAATGTGTCACGATCCGCACCCAGTGTAAGGCCATGAGAAGTAGGTACGTCCAGCCTACGCCGCAGTATCGACGGTAGAACGCGGTCCTAGGTCGCAACATCTAAAATAATATGAATATGCTCCGAAAGGAGAACAATATATAAGGTACAACTCAATCACCATATCTAAGATAGAATAGAAGATGAGATAATCTCGACAGAGAGTCACAAATATGAATAATAAGTCTCGGTGTAAACCAAACCATAAATAATATCTTAATACAATCTCAAATGTCTCATAAAGCTAGATAATAAGATAAGTCTAGACTAAGCTAATGGCAAGTCCTCAGCGACTACTAGATGCTCCTAAGGGTCCAGGTCACCTGTGTCAACTAGGCCTGCTCCACTATAAGTACCGTCGTAATCCTCATCATCTGTAATATTTTTAATAGGTCCAGGCAGGACATCAACGAATACATATCTCTCACAAAGTTCATAACATGAAAGGAAAATATGAACAAGCTATAGAATAATATACATAAAATGCTGTAAAGAAATAGTAGAGAGACTGTAAAAAGAAGAACATGATATAGTGGAAATAGATATACATGATATAGATAAGAAAACTGAACTAACTACGTAATTTAGAGCACATGTTTGGTTATGTAAACATGCTTAGGTTATACATGAATTAAATCTAATTTGGAGTTGTACATGATAATGGTGTAGATCACATAACCATATAAATACTCCCCCTGCCCCAATCAGTTCACAAGGATCTGTCCAGGTTATGTTATTGCACATGAAAGGTAGTATCTCACATGGAGGATCAGTCCATATGAAACAACTGGTTTATACATATAAAGCTCACATGATCATGAGTGTACATGAATGTCACATGAGTATACATGAATAAATACGAATACAGGGAGTAGACGATGCACATGATAGAGTACATGAGCACAATGTACCCGATATATCCGAGGGGATAACATCGCATGAAGAGATCCATATAGTACTAATCCATGATAACATCGTGACAACATGAAGTAAACTAGTCTATAACAAGTGAATATGTCGAAACAAGTATGAAACGGTCATAGAATGTACTCGCCTGGTGATCCAAGCTGCTGATGAGAAAGTGTAACTGAACTGGAGTGATGTAATCCTATTTAAAATAATCATAAGTAACAACATGGTCTAAAATATCATAAGAAAGGTCTACAATACAATTCTACACGATTCTAGGTCCTTCTAGGTCAAAGTCAACCCTTGGTCAACTTTGGTCAAACCTGGTCAACTTTGGTCAAACTTGGTCAACTATAAGTCAACTCATCCGTTTACTAATTTTTAGGTCAAACACAAGTTATCGAGTCATTCTAAGTCTGTTTGAGTCAATTTGGATCAAGTTTGATCCAAAGTTGACTTTTGTCAACTTGGTCAACTTGCTAGTCAACTTGGCCAAGTTAGGCTCATTTGGTCGATCTAAACTGTCTTGCTAAACCATAGGTTATATTTAATAGCAATCACATATATATATATTTATATATCCATTCAAAATATTTACAATAGGATATATATATATATATATATATATATATATATATATATATATATATATATATATATATATATATGCATACATTTAACACAATGGGAAGGAAGATGCAATGTTTGTGTGTGTGTATGATGGTTGTTGCTAGGGGATGTGGTAAGATGGCCAAAAATGAGAACAAACATTCATATATTATATATATACTATACCTATATATACTAATATCTATTTGAAATAGGTTTATATATACAAAGGTAAGAATATATAACATAGGGATATATATAGTTGAAAGTAACCTTAGTATATCTTCAAAACAATTAGAAATCTATACTAACCTAATCATCCCATTCAAAATCTGATTTCAACACACAATTATACCTACTATATATATATATATATATATATATATATATATATATATATATATATATATAAAATATATATATATATATATAATAATATATATAAAAAAATATATATATAAAATAATATATATATATATATATATATAATATATATATATATATTTTATATATATATATATATATATATATATATATATATATATATATAAAATATATATATATATTTCATATACAAAGGAAGCTATAACAACCATTTGAATGTAAACATTAGATCCATATACAAAATTGAACTTCCAAAAACTATCTAAACTGAACTCTAAACTCAGAATCTGGGTTCAAAGTCAGAAATTCACATCTCAACCAAAATTGATTCAAAAAACAAACCAATACAAAACCCGAGAACCAACTCGATACCCAATTTCCAAAATACACAACTAGAACCCACGAAACTTGGCAAACACAAAGGTCTATATGTGTGTGACGTGCTCGGTACTCACAGGGTCGAACCCGTGTCCGTATCGTGTCGACGGAGTGCGTATCTAGAAATCGGATACGCATGTCGGAACGTGTACGTGCACATGCATTTTCGCTCGATTGAGTGCCACACACACAACGAGAAGCCTCGTGCTCGTGCATATAGCTAGGTAGGGTCCCGAGCTAGGTCAAGAATACACTAACACGACACCATGTTGTGTGTACGCGACACAGGACACGAGGATCCTGTGCGGCATGTGCGCGTGCACGCGTGCGTGCCCGTGGGCTCGTGTCGAGCCAGGTGGCTCATGATTCGAGCCACGCCGTATCTCGAGATTGAGCCTCAGGGTAGCCTAGGTATAGGGCTTCGTGTTCGTGCTCCTGGAACGGGTCCTTTTTGCATCGTGTTCGCGTTGGAAGGCCGTGTCAGTGGTACTTTTTAGCCACATGTACAGTACGGGCTGAACCGTGCACGTCAGATTTCTCCGTGCACGCTCCACGAAACATCATGAAATTTTAGGAGCACGTGGACAGAGGTTTCCCCCACACGTTCATAAAATTTCATACGAAATGGAGCCCTGTACGTCGAGTTATAACGCACAGACACCAAGGCATGCACGGGGGCGTTCACGGGCCTCGTGCACGCATGTCCGTATCCGATTCGGATACTGAAATCGTGTCGAATCAAGATCTTTCTTCATGAAAGTTATTACAAATAATATTAGCAAAGAATTCGTGAAAACAGAATCAAAAAATAATAATTTTCAGTTCTAAGTGGCATTTCGTCGAACACGTATTCCATAGGACCGACACGTATCCGATACGGCTATCAAACAAAATCACAAACCTATCAAACTTCATGGACATGTCTGGGGTACCTATATGGATGCATCTACGAATTAAAAAATGGAATTTACAAGTGTTTGGAGAGATTTACTTATTGAGTGTTAAAACTCAATGAAACAAGCCTCCAAACACGCCGATTGCCGATTCCCTCCGATCAAACACCTCTGATCCCTCGCTAGCAAGTCTCCAGTAGGTTCCTCTCCTCCCAACGGTCACAACGCACTTCGTTTGGAAGGATTTGGGTGAGAAACGAGAGAATGGGGCCTTTGGAAGAGAAGGGGAAAACTAGAGTTTGATCTTGTGAAGGCAACAAGGTTTCTCACAAATGAAAAAGGGGGGCTACTGTGTTTGGCCGGCCAAGTCATAGGGGGATTAGGATTAGGGGTTAGTCATGGGCCAGCACTCCTCAAGTGCTAAAAAGGCCCATTGACAAAAAGGCTTAAAGGCTTAATGAAAAATAGCTTAAAAATAAATTAAATGATTCATAAAATAGACAGTAATTCTAAATTAAAATATAAAAAGCCAATAATAATTCTAATTACATTATTAGGCTTCTAATCAAGGTCGACTAGGGTTATACCACATTCTACTACCAAAATACTAAGCAAGCCACATACCGATCAATTTAATTAATAAAAAAATAAGAAAAATCAAATTAGCACATAATGACTAGAATACCCTTAATTAAAAAAATGAATGTGACACATTGCAAGGAAATAAAGAATTCTTTTTAATAGGGTCTAAAGTAGTTAAAAATAATGGTCAGAACCCCCTACCGTTAGAGAATCTGTCGAGGGAAAGTGAATCTCTTCGCATTGATCAAACTTCAGGTACGTGTGCTCTTGTAGTGGCACTAACATCGAATCATTACGCTTCTTCTATCCTCTATCTCTTTCTCTCATAATTCTAAAAAATGAATACAAAAATCGATAAAAGTGGAAATTAGAAATAATTATTGAAAAAATATTAAAGAAATTCATCAAAACTGTCATGATCCGCACCCGGATGTTCGTGCATAAGTGTGTGGGTACGTCCATCCTATACCGCAGTATCGATGGTAGAACGCTGTCCAGGTCATCTGTAATATCTCGAAATTCGTGATACGTATTTTATTGCGTATTCGTATTTCTGACCCGTATTTTTATTTTTTCTTGTCTAGTTAATTGTAGTTTATTTCGTAATCTTGTGGTAGTTTAATTGTCATTTATCATTATGGGTTAATCTGGTTAATGACTACTGGATTTTGATTGGACTTTGGCCTGCATTGTACTTTGCTCAACTTGCAGTATTCTCGGCTTTCGTATTTTGGCTCGAATTTATGTGGAAGAGCTTGGCTTGGTTTAACTTGGTTTGATTTGGAGACTTGGTTCGATTTTATTTGGTTTGAGATTACATTGGAACCCTTTAACCTATACTCTCCCTCACCTCCATCACACCCCACCATCATTTAATCCCCTCTCTCTCTCTCTCCCCTCTCATTTTCCCACTTCACAGCCGGCCACCCCCTCTCCCTTCCTTCTTCTTCTTCCCCAAGAGAGAATCACCCCCATTAGGCAAGTGCACCTTGCTCACACTTGAGGGCCGGATTTTATGTACCCATTAGCTAGTTTAGCACCCTATGAGCAACATTAGATCTTGGGTTTTCTTGATTTGGAGCTTGGAATCTTATAGATCTAGGTTTGGAGTGTTTTCGGATTTTTGGAGATTTGATCTCCCAAACTTGTTCTTTTGTTGGATTCAATGTTTCCATGTTGTAGAGCTTTCAATTTTACACAAGTTAGAGCTTTGAAAATCAGGATTTGGGTTTGTATTGATGGATTTATGATGTTCCAAAGTTTTGAGTTCCATGGGTTCTCTTCTCGGATTTTTGGAGAAGATGACTTGCTGTTCTGGCCGATGGCGCCTACTTCCTCGAACACGCCTCTTTAGGCGCTGTTCGTTCGACTGCACCTCCTTTTCGAGCGCGCCTCTTTAGGCGCGGCTCGCTCGAACGCGCCTCCTTAGGCGCGGTTCGTCTCGATCGCGCCTCCTTGGGTGCTGTTCGCCGCCGCCCCTCGATGGCGCCTCCTTGGCATCATTTCAGGTGCGGTTGGCAGACTGCGCCTACTTTCCCAGGTTGGCCGATAGCGCCCATTTCCACCTGTTAGGCTGATAGCGCCTACTTTCCCTTGGCTTGCCCGACTGCGCCTATATTTATCATTTTAGGTGCAGTTCACTGTTCCCTTGACTTAGGCGCCATTTGATCCAATGGATCTAGGCGCGGTTTGCCCCATTGGCTCTAGGCGCGAATTGACCTGTCCAGACTAGGCGCATTTTAGTGTGCTGCCTCCCTGGCACACTCTAGTGTGCTGCCTCTAGGCGCACTCCAGTATGCCTGGCCTGCCCTAGTACCCCGGTACCCCTGCACCCCTAGTGCCTGCATTGCTTTCTCTGGGATTTGGTTTTCTTTTCATAATTTGGAGCTTCCTGAGATTTTGGTGCTCACAACACGACTTGACTAGACTCGACACGTCTTGACACGATTTCCTGTATTTGTGTACTGCTTTCTTGAATCTTGACACTAATTTGGGAATACCTTACCCCTGGTTTATATCCTTATGCCTTTTGACCCGAGCTCGACCCGAACACGATGTGGGCACGATTTGATTTAATGCTAGTACGGCGTTGTCCCTGGTTTTGTTATCTCTTGTTACATCAGAAAAGTGTTTTCTTATGGTCTTATTTATAAGTCATGTTTTCAGCCTTATTGTACTTTTCATGCCTTTTTCATCGGTGGCCGTTTGGGTGCACTCAGGATTATGTTTCTTTTACTTGTAGAATAGTTGCATGGTGATATGCCTTATGGTCCTGACACGATAAATAAATCCTGGCTAATAACTTGTAACTTGTAACCTTAACAACTAGATAACTTGATAGTGGCCCGTGGTGGCGCACTCCCGACTTGGCATGACTTGATAACTCAACTTGACTTGACTTGGTATGACTTGGCTTCACTTGATAGTGGCTCGTGGCGGCGCACTTCCAGCTTGTAACATGACATGACTTGGCATGATAATTTGACAACTTGAGCTGCTGAGGCAGGCTCACTTGACTAGTATAGCTTGTCTTGACACCGTGGGTGTACCTTCTTGTATTTGGTCAATTCACCAGTCTTGTCTTGCATCATGTCTAGGACATGAATTCTTGATTTCCCACGGTCAGGAATTCATATTGGAAATGAACTAAGATTAACAACTAGTTTAATTCACTAGTCATGACGAGATGTTCCTCAGCTACAGGCGATCCCGTTACCCCCGGCCACAATCGTTTGGACTTGTAGCCTGCCGACGAGTAGGGCGCATTTCCAGCTCACTGCCAAGTGGTGCATCCTCAAGCTACTTATAATGATAACAAGAATGTAGTCCCTCTCTCTCTAATTGTCACTATACTAATATTCGCCTGGGTAACCTGGATAGCTGCAGGGCTTGTGGCGGAGATACATCTCACTTGCATCTTGTTAGTAACTAGGCTTGTGATAACCCTAGTTAGTTAATGTAGCAAGCCGTAGGCTATGATTGGTCGTGTATTATTGGATGGTGTCCAGCCTTGTCTGGTCTGGTCTAGGACCAGCCCTGATGGGTCCAGCTCTTGATTGTTCCAGTCTCTAGAACTTGAATGCTTGACTTGCACTGGATGTGATTGCAAGATTTCTTCTCTGTCACTGTAGTGTAACTCTCTTGTATGACTGTCCTCTAGGCAATAACTGGTCAGTGACTATGTACTGTTTAGGTGAAGGGTTACAGTGGTAACCTGGCTACCTGGTACGGTACATTTGTCCTTACCGTGTTTATTGTGTAGATGGCACTTATCTATGTTATAGCTTCCTGTATATGATTGTTATCTTCCAGCTATAGACTGGTTAGTGACTATGTACTGTTCAGGTTTCCTGGTACGGTACATTTGTCCTTCCTTGTTTATTGCCCGGATAGCTTTTATTTCTTATTTTTCATGCATCTTATCTGCCATGTTCTCCGGTATTATTTACTTGTTTCCTTTTCTGTGATCGGGATACGTGCATTGGTACCGCACAAATCTCAATATGCTTTTACTTATTTCTTTTGCTGCTTTTGTTTACTAATGATTTGCTGGTTTTAGTCCTTAAGTGGAGCCTCCTTTGTGGCACTTGCTCTTTCTGGGGTCTGACCCAGCTGGTTTTGTATGGCCAGATACCGGAGCAGCAGCAAGGGATCTACCTGTCTTCCAGCCAGATGGTGACCGCCAGGCGTAACCAAGGCTTCGAGTGGGTTTCTTTTGTTCGCCCACTTTATTGTAAATTCATATTATTTTGAGGCGTTTAGCCGACGAGCACGTGTTAGCTCGATTGCAACTTGTATTTATTATCTGCCTGCGGGCTGTAACGTGATTGACATGCCCCGGGGGTTGATCATGTATGACTTAACTCTGAGCTAGTCTTTACATTTTGTTATGACTAGTTTTCATGATCATCTTATATGTAATGTTTGGGACGCCTTACAATTGTATATTTGGTGATCTGTTATCTTGTAACTTATTTTACTTGTTGAGATTGAGACAACAGGCCATTTGGACCGTAAGAGACTGTTGGTTTGTAGAATACCCTCACATGCTAGACAGCCGTGATCGTATAGCGGGATGGTTGCCGTCCCAATATACGTAGCTGGTTGTTCACGTTCTCGTTCGTCCGTATTCCGGGAGCGGGGCGTGACATCATCAATAACTATCTAGCACCTCACATTATATATAAATTCAAGTAGTCAATAATATCTTAACTCAATAAGGAGGTCAAGATAACTAAAGCAACACAATACTCAATCACATATCTAAAGTACGGTAAGATATCAAAGAAGTCTAATATAACCACATAGTCTAAATAGCAACAACATCCAAAAACAACAATAATATCCAATATCCAAGTCCTAAATATAGGCCGAAAACAAATCAGGTACCAGAATGCTAATGAAAACTAACTTGGATAACTAATAATTCTGGTTAGACCTCCCGACAATAAATCCTGAGCTACTAGGTCCAAGGTTGCACTCTCAACTTCATGTGGTCCGTAATATGTCGGACGCCAATCCTCCAAGTCCTCTAAAAATGTTACCCAATCAGAATTGGAGCGAAGCATACCTCTAACAGCAGATCCAATAAATGATAAAGGCCATAAAATGGTTATAGGAAGTAATGCATGATGAGTAGCAAAGACTAAATCCAAAAATAAAATAGAGCAACAGTTAAAAAAGGGAAATAAAAATAAGCATGCTGAATTAAGAGTGTATGACAATGAGGACAATAAATAAAGGGGAACTAAGTTAAGATAGATATGATTTTTCAGTAGGCATAATATAAACCAGGAAGAATGTAACTGAACTGGTGTGTTTAAAAGTTATCACTTTCGACATATAAACGGCTAGAGGTAATACGGCTCATCTCATAAGAGTAAATCCATAAAATATCAATCCATGTCACCATTGTGTCAAGAATTAAGTAATACAATACTATAGACTAGAATCATAGAAATTATTAAATAATAGAAACTAGCAAAGAATGTACTTGCCTGTGGTCGTGAGCAATGAGTGAGGATTGATATCCAAAATATAGTCACAAAGACCTAAATATGAAATGTCAATGTCAACTGGTATTTTGGAGTGATAATCAATGATATCTAAATTAAAATATAATTTCTATGTCAATTCTAGGTCGTAAAAGTCAAACTAGGTCAATATCTTGCTTATATAGTCAAACTAGGTCAATACCTTGCTTCTGTAGTCAAATTGGGTCAAATTTAGGTTAACACAACCAAACTAAGTCATTTTCTAGTTTCTACGTTAATTTTACCTGTTTATAAGGTTTATAAAGTTATACTAGTTCTTAACAAGTCACTATTTGGTTTTTAGGTGCTAACTAGGTAAAACGAGTCAATATTAATTAATACTAGGCCAATACTAGATTCCTAGGCTATACTAGTAAGTTCTAGCATATGTTATCCTAATATAAACTTCTAACTATGATTTCTAGCAATACTTTGGCCTGTGGCTATTTGTCTTATCCTGTATCAAGGTATCTTAATCCGTATCCCACAGTATCACTCCCGTTTCCCGTTATACGTATATTCAGTATACGTATACGGATTTCTGACATTTATCAAGTGGACCGTAGTTAGACTTGTCTTGCTTAGCCTAGTCTTGGTTTAATCTTGACTTGGTTTATTTGATTTGGTTTGGTTCAATTTGACTTGGTTTAGCTTGCTTGGTTTATTTTGGTATTGGTTTGAGATGGTAAGGCTTATTATATAAGTCAACTCCACTCTCTCTCCTTCCTTATTTCTCATAACTTCTTCTTCTTCCTCCATTACTCTCCCACCAACCTAGAGAGCTTAGGCAAGTGCAACTTGCTTCATGATAGATCTCCATTTTATTGTTCTATCTTTTTCTCTACATGACTCTAAGCATCTTTAGGACTTGACATTTTTCATTTTGGTAGATGGATTCTTGTAGATCTAAGTTTGTGCTATTTTTGATTTTCTTGGGTTTTGATCTATCAAACTTCTTTGTTTTCAAAATCTAGTTGTTCTATATTGTAGAGAATTTCGTTCTACCATATTTTGACCTATGGAAGTCCAAATTTGGACTTACAGTGAAGGTTTGTGGAGCTTGGAAGCTATGCGTTCCATGGCCATCTTTCTCATATTTTTTTGAGAAGATGGGCACCCATCGACTCTTACCGCATAGCACCCCATTGATTCTTGCCGCATGGGCACCCATCGACTCTGGCCTCATGGGACTCTTGTCGTATGGGTACCCATCGACTCTTGCCGCATGGCACCCCCATCGATTCTTGCCGTATGGGCACCCATCGACTCTTGTCGCATAGCACCCCATCGACTCTTGCCGCATGGGACTCTGGCTGCATGAGAAGATGGGCACCCATCGATTCTTGTCGCATGGCACTCCATCGATTCTTGCCGCATGGGCACCCATCGACTGTTGTCGCATGGCACCCCATCGATACTTGCCGCATGGGCACCCATCGACTCTGGCCGCATGAGAAAATGGGTACCTATCCACTCTGGTCGCATAGGTAGATGGACACCCATCCACCCTTGGCGGCATAGTGCCTATTTTTGGCTGTTTTATGTCCTATTTGGCTGAATTGTGGCCAGAATTTCTCCCAACTCCCAACATAAAAATTATAGATCTTTGTCTTGGCTTCAAGAATCTTCTTTTTTCAATTTAACTGGAGTTTATATGCGATTCATAACTTTAATCATAGTTTTGATCTTTTGGCATATTTTTTGTACTTGACGTTTTGAGGTTTCTTCGACTGCAATAAATTGCTTAACATGATTTGATAATCTTATACAGTTAGAAAATGATTGTACACCCTTTGTACCCCTAACACGAGCACAGATTTAATTATTATTTTTATGCCAATTAGTTACTTTTACTTATCCCTTCTCACATGTCAGGATATGTCTTTTATTTCGAATATTTCTTATGTGATATGATATGTGTTTCCATGCTTTTCTGGATTTATTGTACTTTACAATCTATGTCATATTTAGAATTTCTTTATAGTGATCCGTTGTGGTGCACTCTTGATTTATGCCTTTTCTTTGCTTTATATGATAGTGACCCATTGTGGTGCACTCTTGATCATGTCTTTCTTTGCTTTACATGATAGTGACCCATTGTGGTGTACTCTTGAACATGTCTTTACATGATAACTCTTAAATAGTGATCCGTCGTGGTGCACTCTTGACAAGCAACCTTGACATGATAATTCTTGATGGTGATCCGTTGTGACGCACTCTTGACATGATAAGTAATCTTGATAGTGGTCGGTCGTGGCACACTCTTGACAAGTAATCTTGATAAGTAACCTAACATGATAATCTTGATATGCTGTTGCGACGGCTATCTTGTCTTGCTAAGTAACTTTTATCTTGACACCATGGGTGTTTGTGCTTGTGTAAGCTACATGTCTCGTCTTGCATCATGTCTAGGACATGAATTTCTGGTTACCACGGTTTGAGATTCGTACTGAATCTGACTAGGACAACAACTAGCTTGATTACCTAGATCATTGGAGATTTTCCCGGTTACCTGCTGCCCCTTTGGTCTTGGTCTTATATATATATATATATATATATATATATATATATATATATATATGGGATTTGGAGCTATCTGTCATGATGAGCACACTTTCAGCACACCATCGAGTGGGGCACCTCCTCAGGACACATGTATCTTAATACAGTGTGTCTGCTATACTTGTTTTCTTTTGGCTTGGATCATTTAGGTAGCAGCAGATAGGTAACTGGACTTGGATTTGTCAAACTGCGTCTTGCTTGTAACTAGGCTTGTGATAACCCTAGTTAGTTAAAGTATCAAGTTGTACTCTTTGCTTGGCCGTGAATGTTGGATGGAGTCCTATCTTGTCTAGTTTTGCCTAGATCCAGTATATGGCTATCTCAGGACATGCTTGTGTATGCTTTACTTGTCGACAATTGGTTAGAGACTAAGTTCTATTCAGTGAAGGGTTACAACCTCGGTCCTTATTTGGTTTACGGGTTGTAACTTGGTTACCAGAATAGTCCTTTAGTTATCTTATCGTTTATCACCCTGTTTCTCTAACTCATGTCTTTTGTTATTTCATTTATGCTTTGTGTTCTAACTTATTGGTTTTAGTTCCTAAGTGAAGCCTTCCTTGTGGGACTTGCTCTTTCTGGGGTCTAACCCAGCTGGTTTTGTAAGGCCAAATTCCGGAGTAGCACCCGAGGATCTCCCAGCCTTCCAGCTAGATAGTAAACACTAGACATAACCCTAGCAACGAGTGGGTTTTATTTTGCTCTCCCACTCTATTATAAATTATTCTTTTGATGCGTTTAGCCGCCGAGCAAGTGTTAGCTCGTGTTGAATACTTATGATTCATGTCTGCCTAAGGGCTGTAACATGATTGAAAAATCCTAGGGTTGATCATGTATGACTGAAACTCTTGCTAGTCCTCGCATTTTGTACGACTAGCTTCATGATCATCTGTATATGAAATGTTTGGGATGCCTTACTATTGAATATCTGATGGTCTAACATCTTGTTACATTTACTTGCTTGCTTAAGATTGAGACACTAGGCTTGTATTGACCATAAGTGACTGATGGCTTGGAGATAAACCCTCATACATCTAGACAGTCGTGACCGTATATCGAGGTGGATTATAGTTCTATATACGTAGCTGGCTTTGTCTGCCCCCGCTCTCCAGTATACTGGTTCTGGGGCGTGACACGGTTTAAGTGGTGGCCCATATAAGGTCTTGTAAATCAAGATGTGTGTGGATTTTATCGAATAGATGTCTCAATCAACATTCGTCCTTGATCTCTACCGTGCCTTCTAATCTTCTGGCTACAAAAAGCCTACTATCACTTCTATTCTCACATCCTCTATAATCAACAAGCCTTAATATAGTTACACGGAGGAAGAGTAGAAGTTAGCTAGCCTTGATGCAAAAGCTACACATATATTTTATTGTGCTGTAGATATAAATGTATTCAATCTTATTACTACTTGCACAACATCTCATAAAATTTAGAAACTTCTTGAAGCTACTTATGAGTGCAGGTATGAAAGCAATGATAGCAACTCCAGAGAGGAGGATAATCTTCATAATGATGCAAATATGTGCATGATGGAATTGGGATTTAAGGTACAACACAACCCCTTACACGAAGAAGAGCTTGTATGTGACAACTGCAAGAAGATAGGCCACATCCAAGATGATTGTACTACTACAAGAAAGGAGAGTCACAGCGAAAGATCAAATAAAGGAAGATCATCGTCTCACAATTACACTAGCACGAACATATGGTGTGAAAGTGAAGTACGAGATTCTGAAGAAGAAGAGAGACCTCATCAAGCTGCAAATTTATGCTCAATGGCATTATCTAACGAGGTACAAAATAATTCTTCTTATGAAGAGAGTGAATTTTCTCATGATGAGTTATCTGATGCTTTCAATGATCTGTTAGAAGAACACAAGAAAGTATTAGATAAGTATAAGCAAGCTAGAAAGAATATTCTATCCTATAAGCGGGAGAATGAAAAGCTTACTTGCTTATTGAATGATGCTAGAAATAGTTCTCCTTCTGATAATTCTACTGAGATTTCCATACTGAAGTTTAGATTGCATGAGGCACTTGATTGCATTGAGAAAAGCACTCAAGAAAATGCTAAACTTAAGGAGGAATTAGAATCAGAAAAGAAGAAGTATTCTAATGTTTCATGTAGAATTGATGCTCTTTCAGCTAAATATGATAAGATCTGTGCTAACTCTAAAAAGTTAGAGATTAGACTAGAAAAGCAGATAGTACAACCTACGACTCAGTCTAACATAAGACACACTACAAGAAAAAACATTTTTTATGGCAACACCTTACGGCAACATAAAATATTGCCATATAATATAGTCATAATATGGCAACATTAAAATTGCCTTAATACACAAGCTCATTTATGGCAATAATGCCGAATGCCATATTTGATTGGATCTTTTATGGCAAAAATAATACATGCCATATTTGATTATATTATAGTATGGCAAGTTGAATTGTTGCCATAATATATTACAATTAACCATGGCAATATATTACATTGCCATAAAATAATTATTTTATGGCAATAAAGGTTGCCACAAAATTAATAATGTATTTCTCCTTTGGAT
The DNA here is from genome assembly GCA_029216955.1 of Iris pallida. NCBI lineage: Eukaryota > Viridiplantae > Streptophyta > Magnoliopsida > Asparagales > Iridaceae > Iris > Iris pallida. The sequence goes on from JANAVB010038613.1 coordinate 2,930,864, forward strand.
CAACTTAAATATGGCAATATTTATTTGCTTACATATGGAAACTTACGTGGGAATTTTTTTTTTTGGTGTGCACCGGCGGAAAAGATGAATATTTCCCCTCCTTATTTATTTTACAAAACCCTAATTCCTATTCTCTTTCAACCTAGATCTCTCTTCTCCTTCTTCGATCTAAGGTGTCTCTTCCCCTCCTTCAACCTGTTATTTCTTTATTTTATTTTTCTAGTTTGTTCCTTTGATTTGTGATATTTTAGGGACGAGAAGATTTTAGATTTGAGAGAGAGCATCCAGCATAAGGCCTCTACCTCCACCGACTCCGAGTGATCGGTGACCGAAAGGTATATCCATTAGAGATCGAACGTTATTTTGTTAATTTTCTATTTTGTTTCAATTGTTGATGTGTTTCTCTGTTCTGATGATGGATAAGAAGAAGTTTAAGGTTAACAAATGTGTTTGATTAAATGTGTCTGTGCTTCGATTTCTTTCTTGCACAAGTTTGTGTTTCTTTCTTGGAGCAAGGTTTTTGGATATTGGTTCCTTTCAATAATTTTGGTTTTCTATTTGGTCATACACACACATTGTTACACATCCATATAAAAATTTTACTTCGATTATGTCTAGAAAGAATTTGCTGTGTTCTCCAATAGGAATCGTGCAACAATATATAAAATCGCCATAACATAGCACTGGATCATAGAGCACTAGTTATTCCATTGTTGGTAGATTCCAACCATTATTCGAAATTAAATTTGTAGGAGACAACATAGAAGGATCTCATATATATATATATATATATATATATATATATATATATATATATATATATATATATACCAATAGGAATCGTGCAACAATATATAAAATCGCCATAACATAGCACTGGATCATAGAGCACCAGTTATTCCATTGTTGGTAGATTCCAACCATTATTCGAAAATAAATTTGAAGGAGACAACATAGAAGGATCTCATATATATATATATATATATATATATATATATATATATATATATATATATATATAAAAGCTGCAGCACAGACCAATTTAAGCGAAAGTAGTAGACCACCCTGAGCTTCCATAGATAGCGGCGACTCCGTCGATCTGGAGAATGAGAACATAGTCTCCGTCTACCCCTATCGGCAGGCTCCTCCAACTTTTGCATCAGAAGTGTGTAGCTTATTTAGAGCATTGAGGACATTGTTTGACATTACCTTTAACCCATGCTAAACTTGCATTGTTTAAGTGGAGATGATTGCTTCATAGTATCGGCTGATTCCAAAACCAAAACGATTGAACTACCAAAATCAATCAAAAACAGTTCAACTGAATTATTGATTGTTCTTGATAGGCTTGTCCTAAAATTTTGGTGAATTTCTCACTAATTAGACTCCAAATCAGCTTATTTTTGTTGTAACAGACTTGACACAATTAATTAATTTTCTTGGAATTTTCTTGTTTCAATCTTGATTAGCTACTTCTTCGATCTTCTTCTCAGTTTTTTGGATTTATATTATGCAATTAATTGTGAACACTTCAAGTCCAATTTAGCTAATAAACTCTACCCATATGACACGGTACGGAAGCCAATTATATGGTTCAGGGTTTATAATCATAAGAGATATGACCTTCCATATAAATATGGTCTTTCATATAAAATGCCCTACAGAGGAAAATGACATAGAATATTACGTACTAACTAGACACATATCAAAGAAAATAAGACAAAAAAGTTCCTAATCACATGCAATACCTTTCTACATCCAAATAATCTCTACTTTCCTTTTCTCACTGAGCTTCCCTTATATATTATATACAAATAATGTTAACAGAGACCTTATGATGTAAAGTTGCATCCTTTGATGAACCCTTCCATCGTCTACTACATGGTGTTCTAGCTAATTATCATTCCTGATTAAAGGCGTGATGATGACGTAGTAAATAATGCTTGGTAGGAAGGAAGATGTTAAAGATGTTGGACCATAGGTAGAAGAAAGTAAAATGGCAATAGAGAAAATATAAGATAAGCCAACAAGCTAAAAACTTATAAATCAAGTGATAAATTAGCATAAGTAGAAATACTAATAGCAAAAACGACTTTGGAATTTCCTCTATTTATTTACTAGGACCCCTCTTGAAATTGGTTGATCAAATTGCTCTCTCCCTCATTAATGACTGAGATAAGGTCACTCATTAATGACCGTCTATGTCCTGGGCTACTAGCACCAAGACCCCTCCCGTTTAATTATTGCCCAGGAAGGGATTCAACCCCCTCCCTCCCTTACTATGTCGCCACTAGACCACCCCTTGGTGCTACAAATAGATCAAGACTTAAGTTATAAGTTGGGTACTCCACAGGATGAGGCTAATCAATTTTGGCTGAAACATCACAATTTCACACAGGACTTGAGATTTGGGCAAAAATTCAGGTAACTTTTGTTTTTTGTGTAAAATTTGAAGCTGAATTTTCAATTGCTTAACTATTAAATACACTCAAATAGATGACCAGTAAAGTAGTACTCGACATGAGTCAGCACTCCTAGTCTGAATACAAGGTCTGAACCTGTCAAGAGTACTAATCCAAATTGTGAGCTGACTTCATAAATCAATATTTTAGAATCTGAAAATTCCAACCAACTAGTAATCAGACATCAACATTTAAAGAATCAATTTGAGTTCACTGTCCAGGAGCAATTAAGTCATGAAATGGGCGTGCCACGTAGCTCATATCATCGAAGGAATCTAGCCTCCAATAATCATGCATCCGAAGTACACAATTACTATAAATTAACATAATAGACATCTTGCTACTTGATAATAGTATAGGATTAATGTCAGTACCAAGAGATGGCATAAATCATGAAGACTACATGTATCAATCATGATACTAATGGTATCAGTTATTTGGGAATGGGGGCTCTAATATCCTGTGGTTCAATCCCATTCATATTGTATAATTCTCAAATGAGTATAAGATGAGTTCAGTCAATAGCATGCTAAATATCTGTCCACTTGACCCATGTACCCATCCATATTAATCCATTTGAGTATCAGACCCTTTTATGTCCTCATCCCCTTTCCTTAGTTAAGTTCAGTTCCTTGTTTCATTTAGAGTACTGTCAGACCCATGTTGTTAAGCATATACCTTATGAACAAGCCATATGCAACACCTGTTCTGTCCTTGATGTTCAATCTCGATGAATGTTCAAACATTTCAATAGTCCAGTCCTAAATTCTAATGCATATGTCCAGTCCTATTTTTTTTTTCTTTTAAGTTCAGTCTTGGCTTTTAATCAAACCACTGGGTAAGGGTGAGACCATTCACTGTATTACCTATCTCTATCCACCCTATGTTTTATGATTAGTCCTGTCCTATATTCTTATAGTCGGTCCTAGTACATTGTAGCAGTCCACATTATAGTGGTACTGTCCTCATTAGCTTGTGTATCCTGGATACCTGAGTATGGTATCCTACTTGGGTGTGAGTGAGAAGGGAGGGTGTATAAATGGTATAGGGCATGTGTGACCATACATTATTGGATTGTGATGGTTTCCTGTTGCAGGTTGCCTCCTAAGTAACTACCTACAAAGTTTTAGAGACCTTGGGAACTGAAAGAGAGTATAGACATTAAACGAAAAATTACTTGCTAATTTACATTCTCAATTTCTCATTATTCTGCCAAAAGAAATTAGTGGTTCTGCAGCCCATAATCAGCATTGAAGAAAATGCAAATTCTGCTGCATAAGACTGCAGAGTAGTGAAGAATTCTGCAGAGTGCAGTTCCAATTCTGCAGTACAGAATTAACTTCAAATATACATGTCATTATCATTATCATTATGCACTACCAATTTAGACACCATATGCACTACCAATTTAAACAATTTAGAATGATCAGCCTTCTCACATATCATTATCATTTGCATATATAATTCTTAACATATCTTAATTTCTTCCTAAAGTTCACATTTTGTATATTTGTCTACTAGTATATTTTTAACTTTTTTTCATATGTGCTTTATTTAGTGCAGAATGGACAAGGATTGGATTCAGTTTCGTAGAGGGACAATGGAATATGATAGGGGAATGTTAAAATTTCTTGATCATGCCTTTTCATGCCCATGGGTAATAGATAAGATTAAATGTCCATGTCGAAAATGTAATAATGGATATGAGCATACAAGGAAGATGGTCGAACTACATTTGTTAAAAAATGATTTTGAGACAACTTACACTCGTTGGATATATCATGGAGAGGAATTTCCAGATTCTGGAGAGGAAGAAGAAGAATTAGAAGATGAAATAATGCAAGAACAATGTGATGATGCAAGTACTTACAACATGTTGAATGACATGTACATGGGACATAATTTTGGAATAGGAGGCAATGAAGACTTACATACACGAGTTAGAGAGGATCCAAATGACGAAGCTAGAAGGTTTTATAGATTGTTGAAAGATGCCGATGAAAAGCTTTACCCGGGATGTAAGGAGTCTAAGTTGTCATTTATCGTCAACTTATTTCAGATGAAGTGTCTTAATGGGTGGAGTAATAAATCAATGGATCAGTTACTTACATATATGAAGAAGATATGTCCAAGTGAGAACAAGGTTCCTGATTCCTTTTATGAGGCACGAAAGACAATCAAGGATCTTGGTCTTGATTATGAAAAAATTGATGCTTGCGTTAATGATTGCATATTGTACCGTAAGGACTATTCTGACTTTAATGAGTGTCCAACTTGTGGTGAGCCAAGATGGAAGGAAAGTAATACTGACAAAGAGAATGGTGGATTAAACAAAAGAAAGAAAATTGCTAGAAAGATTTTACGGTATTTTCCTTTAACACCAAGGTTGCAAAGGTTGTTTATGTCTGAAAAAACTGCTTCTTCCATGCGTTGGCATAAGGAAGAACGTGTTGATGATGATGTTTTAAGACATCCGGCTGATTCTATGGCATGGAAATCTTTTGATAAGAACCACATATTTCTCTCAAGAGGCTCGTAATGTAAGGCTTGGATTAGCAACTGATGGTTTTAATCCCTTTGGAAATATGAGTACATCGTATAATACATGGCCGATTGTATTAGTTCCATATAATTTGCCACCATGGTTGTGCATGAAACAGTCTTACTTTATTATTTCGTCAATTTTTCCAGGCCCTAAAAGTCCAGGAAATGATATTGATGTGTACATGTGTCCGCTTATTGATGAGTTGAAAGAATTATGGGATGTTGGCGTTAATACTTATGATGCATCATTGAAATCTAATTTCCAAATGCGTGCAGCATTAATGTAGACAATCAATGACTTTCCTGCGTATGGGTCAGTCTCTGGTTGGAGTACAAAAGGAAAATTAGCTTGTCCTTCTTGTCATAATGACACAAGTTCTTTCTGGTTGAAGTATGGTGGTAAACATTGTTACATAGGTCATCGTCGATTTTTACCAATTAATCACTCTTTAAGAAGAAGTAAGGGATTTATTGGTAACAAGCATGAGAAAAGGCTTCCTCCTACACCACCAACTAGTGATTGGATAATTGATCAATTCGGCAAATTTGATCAAGTTGTCTTCGGAAAAGCTAATGGGAAGAGAAAAAGAGAGGGGGATAATGTTGGAAACTGGAAAAAAAGAGCATTTTGTTTGAGCTTCCTTATTGGAAAAGTCAGCTGTTAAGACACAATTTGGATGTGATGCATATCGAGAAAAATATTTTGACAATATTTTGGGGACGTTGATGGGCCTTGAAGGCAAGACAAAAGATACACTAAAGTCTCGTCTCGATCTTCAACATTTGGGCATAATGAAAGAACTCCATCCACGTTGTGTGGGTGATAAATATATTCTGCCTCCTGCACGTTACACTTTTCTATGGATGAAAAGAGGAGTTTGTGTAAGTTCTTGAAAGATGTGAAATTTCCTGATGGCTATGCATCAAATATATCTCGTTGTATAAATCTAAAGGAGGGAAAAATTAGTGGATTGAAGAGTCATGACTCTCATGTTCTTTTTGAAAGACTTCTTCCTCTTGCCTTACGAGGACTTCTTCCAAAGGATATTGCACACCTTTAATTGACTTGAGTATGTTTTTTGGAGAGTTGTGTTCTAAAATTATTGACACAAAATGCTTGGATCGACTTCATATTCAAGTTGTAGAATCCATATGCAAGTTAGAAAGGATTTTTCCTCCTTCATTCTTTGATGTAATGGTACACTTACCCGTTCATCTAGCCAATGAGGCGATACTTGCTGGACCTGTGCAATACCGATGATGTATCCAATTGAAAGGTCGATATTAATTTTCTAAATACCCATGCTATATTTAGAGTATCTGTACTATTTAAATAAAGTTATGCTTATAATTCTTGTATGTAGGTATTTAGTACACTAAAAGGATATGTGAGAAATAAAGCACGTCCAGAAGGGTCAATGGCTGAGGGATATTTAGCGCAAGAATGCATGACATTTTGTTCAAGATATCTACATGATGTAGGCAATAGGTTGTGCGAATTAGACCGAAATTCAGATGGTGAACAAGGTCATACGTCTTCTCATTTTTCAGTTTTCTCACACAAAGGCAAGCCTTTGGGTGTTGATAAATTTGAGGAAATTTCAATGGTTGAGAGAGATCAGGCTCATTTATATGTGTTGCAAAATTGTGATGAGGTTCGACCGTGGATTAGGTAATTTTTTATCCTATAAGTAAGCTCGTAGTTTTATTATGTTTAGCTATGTGTCATCTATCAAATATTAAATGAACTTATATCATGCTAACTTTAATTGTAGTGAACACAAGGAGGAACTAATGAATGAAAGTTCAAATAATATTGAATGGAGACATAATAAGCAGTTTATGTTGTGGCTTAAAGAACGTGTAAGTATGTAAATCCCATGTTCTATTGACTTATTTTAGATGGCTATATTATATATAGTATTAACTATTGTGGTAATTAATTATCATGCATATAGGTATCAAAATTGTACAAAGAGGCGGATGAAAGGGTCTCAGAAGAACTATATTCACTATCTCAAGGTCCTGATAGAAGGGTACATTCTTATAGGAGCTACTGTACTAATGGATACAGATTTCGAACAAAGGATAGTGAAAGGTTATTGAAGACCCAAAATAGTGGTGTTGTAGTAAGAGGTGATGAGTTGACTGGGAATATGGACTACTATGGCATAATCAATCATATTATTATGTTAGAATACACAGGAGATACTCTATTGTGTTATTTAAATGTGATTGGTTTGAGGTTCCTAGTTATGGAAAGAATCAAACGAAAGGCTATAAGAAGGATGAATTCGGTTTTGTGAGCCTCAACTTTTCACGTTTACAATACGCTAATGAGCCTTTTGTCTTAGCATCTCAAGTTCAACAAGTATACTATGTGGAGGATTACAAGAATAAAAATTGGCATGTTGTTTTGAGAGCGAAACCAAGAAACATATATGATGTCTTTAGTAAAGATGATGAAAGTGATGAAATAGAAACGGAAAATGAAGACGAGCCTTACCAACTAAATGAGTTGGGAGATATTAATGCATCTCGACTTGAAGAGACGGTTAATTTTGAAGATAATGTGCCAACACTGGCACGCGCAGAAGAAGTAGAAGAATGTAGTGTTCATGTGAACACTAATATGGAGCATATCCTAGAAGAAGACAGACGTTGAAAATTCAGAAACTGATAATGATGGAAGTAGTACCATTGAATATTCAGATACTGACATGTTCCAGAGTGAAGATGAAGATTGACTATAAGAATTTCACTTTATTTCATTGTAACTAAAGATCATGCATTCAATCACTGTCATCCCTTCAATCTAATCTGATGTTGGATTATGGTTTAATGCTACCAACATGTGGTTCCATTATGTGCTGAACATATTCGTTATTACATGTTTCTTTTATCTGCTTGATTTATTCATATACTGACATAGTTTTCAATTCCAAAGAATACAAATATTTCACTACACTGCTTGTTACTGATACTCTGATACTAGTGGTCAGTTATAATGAATTCCAAGTCTGAAACTAAATATCTTCACCCATTCCTTCCCTTTTGTCAATAAATTTGTTCCAAATGTTGGAATTTACATCAAAAGATCAAAGTGCGGTCAGATTTTTTGTTGATTAGAAACAGGATGGTTGACAGCCAGTTAAAAAATTGTCAGTTCTTTTGAGTAGCTTTCTCATTTTCCAAAGAATTTTTTGAGTAGCTTTCATTTGGCAACAGGGTAGTTGACAACTGTAGTGTAGGAGAAGGTTAGAGGATGTGGATGTAAACTGGATGGTTCCAACTTCGAGGATTGAAGATCCTAATGAACCTGGATATGACATATATTAAGCCACGGAGAGAACAGTGCAATGTCATCTTAGTAAGAAAGACTTCATAAGCTTCGGCTCTTGTGAGAACAAAACCTTATGATATTTTCCTTCTATGTCAACAAAATTTAAACCCTTTCTTTGGCACATTTTCTTTTACGTTGTGCATACTTATACTTCGACATGGTACAACATTTTTCCTTCTTAGTCAACATCATTCAAACCAAGAAAGCATGGACAATTCAAAAATTGGTGATGTCTGCCATGTAGAACATGCATTGTTCGATACATGGACATTCTAC
>JANAVB010038613.1:2955245-2982745 GCA_029216955.1 Iris pallida
TCTAATTTAAATTCTAAAAGGCCAATAATACTTCTAATTACATTATTAGGCTTCTGGTCAAGGTTGAGTAAGGTCAAACTACTTATACTACCAGAACACCAATTTAGCTACCAATCAAACCGTACAACAAGCAATTTAATTCATAAATTAATTAAATTCAAAGTAATATATAATGACTAAAATACCCTTAGCCTAAAAATAGGTAATTAGCCAATCTAGTCACATGGTCGAGTCTCCTTGGTCATGGTTAGTCTCTAAGTCAGGTAGTCTCTTGGGTTATGCTAGCAACAACCAAAATCATAATTCACCCATCCAAATAATATAAAATAAATAAAGAAAATCACCAAAAATCTTAATATGATTTAAATATTATTATTAAATGATAAAAATTACAAAAGTACATAATATCCTCATTTCAGAAAAATGGTGGTTACAATATCAGGCAAATACATTCTCTGATCATTTCATACTTGTTATGATTTATATTCTTGCTCTAGATTACTTTACTTGATGATGTGACGTTGTTAACATGGATTAATACTATATGGATCTTTACATTGAGATGTTATCCCCTTCAGGAGCATCGGATACATCATGTCATGTGCATTTTACTTTCATCATGTACTCTTGTGCTTTCATTATTCATGTCTACTCTTGTGATTCATGTACTCTCACGTTCACAGAGCCCTCATGTTTACCTTCATGTGCACCTATTTATGGGCCCCTTATGTGAAATATTTTACAATAACATAACTTTTTGCATCCTTGTGTATTGATTGGGGTACGGGGGAGTAGAAGCAGTCATGTGAACAATTCCAAGTAGTCATTGTATAAACTTTTAGTGTAATCATGTGCAAATTCAAGCCGTTCACAAGTTTATCTTGTACTCTACCTCACTAGTCACTAATAGTTCTCTACTTATAGTAGCTATTTATATTACAATTCTCTCTCTTTTACTACATGTACTTTCTTTCAGCGTTTCATGTACTTTACTCTATTGCATGCTTTATATTCTTGTCTTGATATGAACTGTTGAGATTATGTGCTCGTTCCTGTCCTGACTGGACCAGTTGAAAATATTACAGAGGATGACGAGGACCTTTGCCCTACCTATTATGGAGCTGCCATAGGTAACAACCTGCGACTTGGACCTTCAGCAGGATCCATCAGCAGTAGAGGATATCACCCCTTAGCTTAGACTTCTATCTTATTTTGATGTCTTGTCTCATTCAGATACATTTATGTTTATATTTGGGATCTAGTTATTATTCTGGATATTTGTGGAGATGTTATCTTAGACACTTAGACTTCTCCTGTTTGTATCTCATTGATGATTTTCATTATCTATCTATCTTATCGTACTTCTACCTCAGTTGTGATTGAGCTGTACATTTCTGTATTGTCCTCCGTTTGGAGTGTATATACTGTACATGTACCTTATAATTGTTAGATGTATGTGACCTAGGACAAAGTTCTACCGTCGACACTGCGGCGTAGGCTGGACGTACCCACTTCTGTGCCCCTACACTGGGTGCGGATCGTGACAACATATCTAAGATATTATTAAATCCTGTGATTATTTTATCTAATTTATGCATATAAATACTTTTGAACTAGATACACATATTTTAAGGGAAAACAAACAAATTGTTTGATTCATTTATACCCTATTATAGTATACCTAGTTCATCATGGACCTAATAGTCTTTTTTCTTTATACTTATCGATTGTGTTCATGATATTTTAATTTATGAAAGGGTACGAGAGAATATATGATTCTTCTTGATTCTCTCAATTTATATAGGTTTTAAAAAGTTACCTTGCCAAATATATTTAATTATCGTTATTAATGATTCTTTTGAGTTTAAATTGATTTAGCCTTTCTTATTGAGGTTTTATCTCAAAGTTCATGATTTTCTATATTTAGACTAGTCATACTTTACGGAGGAGCATTCAAGTCGACTGAATTTTTCCTTTTCAAGTATTTGTCTCCATTAACTTCATGGTTATCTATCATGCTATGGTAATTGAGTTCAAATGCATGAACTTAGGTGAGTAGATAGATTCTAGTATATCTATTTTGACACCTTTCAATGATTATACTCTTCATGGAATTGATTCACTTTGTATGGGCAAATTATGAATCATATTTTTCATGATCATAGCTAAAAGCTTTTATTATGTCTTTTATAATTCTATTTTATATTGGTATATACTAGATCTGCGAATTTCTAATCCTCATGGATTATTTATGACCAATAATATGATTTCTACTATATTGGTATATACTAGATCTGCGAATTTCTAATCCTCGTGGATTATTATGACCAATTATTGATTTATACTATTGGTATCTTCTTTTTATTAAAATCTATTATGGTCTCTTTCAAACTATAGCTATATTTTGGTTTGAACCCTGATCGATGTTCATGATTATTTTGTATTCCTTTTATTATGATTGATTTTATTTTTATCTTATTACGGGAGAGCATATTTTTTATTATGTCAACGAGGGAGAAATAAGTTTAAGTTAGCACACAATCTAGTATTATGTATTTATTAGTGGTACATGCATATATCATATCTATCTTAAATTTTGACCGATCCGATTTGTCATGATCAAAATGGAAGAAATTGTTAGCCCAATGATTGTATCATATTTTTTAATATTGCTAACCAATTAATTTTAACATAATGATGTCACTAATATTCATGTAATCATTATCATTTTGTTACTTAAACTTATCATTGTCCTAGTGCTCATTAAATTTATCATACTATTATACTACTTTGTTTTCTAACTTGCACTTACAAACAAACAGTAAGCATGATCAAACTAGGACATATGCAATGAAATTAATAATGGGCCAAAGACGGTATTATACAAAAAGATTTCTCTAAACCACCCAATGACCTATCCGGGGGCCTTGCAATCGGGGTTCTGCTGATCGGCCAGCGGACAGGGATCGATGGCGCAGAGGAGGAGACGTCATCAAAGGACAACATACATCAGGCTGATCTAGTACCTGGCTTAGCTTTTCATAAACTCCACCAAAAGGTCTACATAAAGCCTATATCAATCATGTTCATTCAGTCCACTTGAAAAAGACCAATCAAAAAAAGCCCAAAACTACTCAAAAAGAGCCAAACCTATTTTGAATGCAGGGTAACCGAACTAGGACCGAGTTCTTCCCAAACTCGGACCGAAATCGGTCCCTCCAGATCCAGTATCATATTGGATAAGGTCACCTTGTAGACTCGACTCCAACGTTCGAATTTATGAACATAAGGGAACCGAACAATGCCCGAGTTCGGTCCCCAAGAACCTTATAAATAAAAGAGATTTCCCCATTCATTTCATCTCATTCCATTCTCTTCTCTTCTCTTCTTCTATTCCTTAAGAGTTCTCAGAGCTACTTAACCTTCATATCTAAGCCTTTATGACTCCTAGCCAAGCAAGTACCAGTTTGGTTCAATCTAGAAGTTGGTTCGAGTTATAAAGAAGGTTTAAAAATATCTCAATTTTCTTACTGTTCTAGAAGTCGGCAAGTCCTTCAAATTAAAGGCTTGCAAGTTGAAGTACTGCTCTTCGGATAAAAAACACGTGTTGTAGGAAGCTACAAGCGCTTCGGATTCAAAGCTTGTGTTTCATGAGATAGTGGAATCAACATAGAGCTAGAGTAATCGCGACTGTATTAGATCTCAGAAGAAAACCAGTATAAACCTTGGTATTTGAGTTTGCTTCTCTGAAACTATTTAAATTACGTATTTATTTTACTGCCTATTTCATATTAGTTTGATTACTGCCTATTTCATATTTATTTTACTGCACACATGCACTTTATTCACCCCCACTAAAGGTGCTCAACAGTCATACACTTTTTGTGCGCCATTTTTGCTAGAATCGTCTCGAGGTCAGTTTTCAAGATATAAATTTATTTTTTTATATTTTGTTTCTAAATTTCTGAAAATTTATTTGATTGCTGGTTGCCCAAAACTAGACACATAGTACAATTTTTGAGATTTTGGGAGATTTTGAACTCCATTTTATGATCCACTTGAAGTTTTTGAAAGCTTACATGAAGATCTACAATATATAATTTTTTAAAAAATTTAAAAATTCATTTAATATTTATTTAATTCGTTAAACTCAGATTTGATCGATGAATCACCGATTTGGTCACGGTTAGCCATAACGGCAATAACTTTTGATCAAATCATAATTTTGTGGCACAACCAATTTTAATGCACTTGTGGCACTAAAATCTACCAAGATGTACCCTCAAATCATGAGTTCCTAATGTTTTGATTAGTTAGTCAACAATACATCTTGATTTACGTGCCATGAATTCCAAAATTGGAATCGTCACTTTCTATGGCCAAAACTTCTTGTTTAAATTATATTTCAGATTATTATTAGGTTAAATTATATTTTTGGGTAATATATTTAAGAATTAAATAAAATTAGATAGGTTAACCCATTATCCATTATTCTAAGATTTTTAAAATTATAATCTTAGAATTGACACTTGGTTTTCATGCACAGTTCATGGTACGATAGTATGATATGGGTTGATAGCTTCTAGGTCAGAATTTCTCTCATCTTCGACTTGTGAAAATGGTTTGTTCAAGAGTTAGGCAAGTAGATTATTGCATTATTTTTAGTACATTATAGTACTTTTTATTGAGTTCTCGTTTGGTATCCAGTTGAGACACGTTGGTGACACGATAGACTTGTTGTATCATTGACTGTTATTGTTGTTTAGTGAGTCGGGAGGAGAAATACTCGGTAGGTTGTGAAAAATCCAATTAATGTTTAACATGGATAGCTAAGTTATACACCTCACGTACGGGTTAGCCGTACCTTAAAAATATGGATACCTATCTATATGATGTGCCATATTAGCCCAGTCGTGTATATGTCGAAAGATATTTCATAAGCACAATATGTCTTCAATGTTCATGATCATAGTCCAGTTTCTTTATTTATATGTTTCTTTTCTAGTAGTTTACTTGTTCATAATTATTGTTCTCACATGGTTCATATCCTGCTAGTTCTTCACCTGTCCTTCATTATTACTTTTTATAACCATTCTAGCTTATTTTGTCCTGATTACATTAAATGCAATATGGTTATACTTGCTTTCACCCTGACTGGATCATTGACATCATAGGAGAGGATGACGACTATCTCTATTCTTCATATTATGGACTATCAGAGGGTGGTGTTGACGATGTTGGTACCAAGACTCAAGAGCCATTATCGATCTCTAGAGGGATCTAGATTTACATTTTATTATGCTTTAGATTTACTTTCATAGTTGGACCAAATTTGTCTCTGAATGGACTATATTATTATTCTGGATTTAGTCTCTCTACTATTGGATTTTGTCCTTATTAACTCATTATCTATCATACTCTTATTTTCTTGAATTATGCTATGGCTGAGAATGTTTTCTATTTGTGATCACTTATATCTGTGGAGGATTTATTGTATGTTACTAGACAGTGTTCTACCGTCGATACCGCATCGTAGGCTGGGCTTGGCTACATACTCGTACTCGGTTATCCGGAAGTGGGTCATAATAACTTTTTATGGTGGCACATACATGTCCAATTTCTCAAAAGTTTATGAACTCGTAGTAGTACTTAAGTTAGTCGTACTACTGCGGGTCTGCAAATAGAGTTGAAGATATATATAGAATAATTTTAGGAGACGTTCATATCATCCACAAATAGGAATAGACTCTTAAGGATCTCCTCCACATGCCTTGATATGTTATTGATCTCCATCTTTGACTTCAAATATTCCTTAATTTGTATCATGTTTAAATTTTTCCACCATTTAATGATTTTGTTATTGCAGTTAACGGATTCCCACGACAGCACACCACTTCCATGGACATCCCACCAGCTGCAGGCAAATTTCTATAGATGGGACCCACCATCACATGGAGGCCAGCTTACTCATCAAGACGACCGGTCATATCTGCACACCTCAAGGTTTCGTAGAGATCAGCTTTATGTAACGCCCCAGTCCAAAAATACGTAGGACTAGGAACGAAGACATGCCAGCTATATACATACGAAATACATGGGCCTCGTATGTATACATAAGCTGTAAAATGCAGTAGAACCATAACTAATCTCATTCACACAAAATAAATAAAAAAAGACATATAATGATAATAAATTGTCTCGATACAATATGTGGGCAGAGACAAATCTACTACCAACAAGCAAGGAAAGCAATACATGGAAAATAAAATAAGTTTGGCGAGCGAAACGAAGACGATCCAAGTGCAATCATCCTCGAAGAAATGGAGATGGTCACGGCTAGAGCTAGAACACCTGCGAAAGGCGAGATAACCAGGTCCTCAGAGGGACGTAACAAGACACATAATATCATGCCAATATCTGAATAATAGAAGCTCAACATAAAAGTATATATGACTAAACAAATAAAGGTCCTTAACCATTTATATGAAAATGCACTTTGAAGACAACGTTCCACACAAGGGCTCTCGAGACTAAAACACGGCGCATTAGCGTTTCAACCAAGGCACTAGTGGCATCTAGAGAAAAGTAAATGCACGGCCCATTAGCACTCGAGTGAGAGCTAAGGGGCATCTAGAGAAAGTAAATGTATGGCCACTATCTCTTGGGTGAGTCACTAACGGCAGCTAGACGAAAGTAAATGCATGACACATTTGTGTTTCAACCGAGGCACTAGTGGCATCTAGAGAAAAAAATAAATGCACGGCCACTAGCTCTCGACTGAGTCACAAATGAAAGCTAGACGAAGGTAAAGGTGTGAAAGCCCCTGCGCCTAATAACTGTCTTCACCCACCCCATACACTACTCGTGCTGAATCCATACCACGATATTCCTAATAACGCTAAGTCTTCTAGGCAATTATATTAGCAGTTATACCCTAACGCTCGTCCTGTACGCACCGATGTACGGTCGGTACGCAAGTCTGAATCTATATGAGACACGTGACATCGTGGTACACAGGTGTCGGCCAATGAATGCGGCACAAACAAAGACGGTCCCTTAACTCTAGGCCAAATGCATAAAGAAAATACAATATAATAGTTTACAACTACATAATGTTTTGAAAGAACAACTTATAAGATAAAACATGCATGATATTGAGCAAGAAATTAAACAGTAAAGGCAAGGTGTCTTACCTGATGTCCGAGTGAGGTAAGATGATGTCCTGGCGACGAATCAACAACAGCGCACAAAGAGGAAGGTGCAGGAACAACTTCAGATGCTGAAAATAGTCTATTATCTAATTATAATTAATACTGCACCTATTACATTTATTTAATAAATTCTGAAGTTAGGATATGGTATAGGTTTTCGTATTAGCTTTCCGAAAAACTAAACGGATCGCATTTTCGTTTCGGAATCTCCCGAAATCGCAAAAATACTGAAACACGTTATTTTTGGGATACTAGATACTCCAACAGTTTTGTAGAAATCTATAGAACGAATTTTGTCTATTAAAATATGTTTTTGGAAACCTTACCTCGATACGCTTCTTTTAAAAAAACTGGAGGCGAAGCAGAGTTCGAAACTAGGAGATATCGTCGTTCCAAGTTGCTCTTGCTGCTAAAAAGTGGGGCTGAATTCTAATAACGAATTTTAGAGTTTTTTTGGACTAAAAATAATTTTGAATTATGGCTGATAGAAGGGGATGTATTAGGTTTATATAGGTATTTATTTCATATTTATCTCCTAAATTAGATAGGATTTGATTTAAATAAAAATAATCTAATTAATGCTAGATATGATTCCAATAGGATAAGAATTTCTAATGGATAAATCTTCCCATAAATTTAAATCAAATAAATTATTTTAAAAAAAGATCAATTTGATTGCAATCCTTTAAATGATCACCATAATAACTTTAAGTATTATTCTATATTATCAAATAATTCAAATCATATGAATCCAAATCCAAATCAAACTCAACATAATAACTTTAAAATAATATATAATTTATCAAAATAATTTAAATCAAATAATAAATAAATATTTAATCAAATAACATTTGAAATCTAGATTAGACAAATCGTAATGCTCCAATTAGTCATCGTAAGTATTTTAAAAAATATTTAAATTATCAACATAATTTAAAGTATAGTTGATAACCATCAAGATAATTTAAATAAATTCAAATATAATCAAATAACTGATTAACATATCAAAATAATACTCTATGTCATTAAATATTATAAAACTTACTTTTATAAGTCCAAATTATTATTTAAAAATAAAGAGAAAAAAACCTTTTATCGCTTTTTTTTTTAAAACCAATTTTTAGAAGACCAAAAATAATAAAAACATATTTTATATTTCAAATAAAAAATTCGAGAACATTTTTTTTAGAAACATTATTTTAAACCATTAATTTAAAACTAGTTTTTGGTAACAAAAGTAATCACAAAATATCTTTTACAAAATTTTTACAAAAATTAATTTAAAAAATGAAATTAAAATATATAGATATAATTTAAAAAATAATAATTTTGGGAAGATGAGTTACAAATCTACCAACCTTTGAAAATTTTCGTACTCGAAATTTAAGGACTACTAGGATAGACGGACTTGGTTGATCGGTAAAAGGATAATAAGAATTTATGGTAAGAGAAAATAGATGGAAGGAAAAAGAGAATTTCTTTAATGAGAACATTAATCAATTTGGATAAAAATAGAAGAAGTGAATGGATATGGCTTGATGTGCTCGGACACGATGCACAAACACATTTGTAGGTGGAGAAAATTAATGGAATAGAATAATGAGCCTCTCCTTATATAGGAGGTGGAAGCTACTATTTAGATAAGGATATGATAGTTGCAAATCCCTTTAGATAATTCTTCTATTTATTTAAATCAAATTCAATAAATTTCAATCCAAATCTAAATCAATTTAAATCTAATTAAATTTCATCCTTTAGTTTAAAATCAATCAAATTTCAAATATATATTAATTTAACTATTTAAATAAATCTATAAAATTAAATCAAGATTTAAATCGCCACAATAATTTCAAAATAAATTTCCAAAATTACTAATAATAATTTCAAAAATTATATTATTATTTAAAAATAAACTAATAAATAATTATAAAATATCTATGTATGTCCAAATAATATTTACATAAATATACTTTTCAAATATACCATTTTATAGGAAAATTATTTATTATTATATCTGTATAAATGAAAGGCTTTTCATAATTAAAATCATAAACTTGAAAATTTAGGCACGATAGCTAAAAATAATTATTATCTATATTATTTCGAAACTATAAAAATAGAAAAAATATTTTTCAAAAATATGTATGCTCGCACATAGTCGTACTAGTCGAGCAATTACGAAAAACAAAATTTTTGCGTGCGACGTACAATGCAACTACGCGATGTACAATATACAAAATAAAAAAAATCAGTATCAAATTTATTTTAAAAAATGGTAGAAATTTAGGGGTTTTACATCCTACCCAACTTAAAAGAATTTCGTCCTCGAAATTAAGAATTAGTAGGAGGGTGAAAAGACACAAGAGGGTATCGGTGGGGAACAATCAATTATAAGGCTCAACAAAATTATGTCATAAGAAGTTCCGATCTAGATCTTAGAAAAATAATACGGGTATGGTCGTGGGTAGTGAATGAGGGTCATGAGTTTTAAGCAACAACTAAAAAGTTAAGGGTTAAAGTTAGTCATGATAACATGCAAGGAGTAATATGTATCAAGGGATAAATAGGAGACCTAAAAAGATATATTTTGAGAGTAGGTTGAGGGCACGGTTTAAGAGAACGAATTTAATTTTACTCCTAAATTAAGCGATTAGAAGGTCATGATAGTAAATATAGGGCCGAGAAAAAGGACGAGTAGTTTAGGATGAAGATATAGCAACATCGAGTGAGAACGGTCATAGTTGATAGGATGGCTAGAGGAAGTTCTAGTGTAACGCCTTCGTCCTTCTAAAATAGGTGAAGGCGAAAGCAATATAGAGTTCGAAGGAGGCATTATCGAATACGAATACGTGGTTCAAAGGCGACCGAATAATTCAAAAGGAGTTGCCAAGGAAGCCACGGATGGGACTCTAGAGGCAAGTTTAGCTGTCCCCATCCACGTAGAACGATAGATGTAAGCGAACCAAAGTGCACTAGGTTGATCAGACCATCATGAACCGATTCTGAGTAGACAATACGTTAGCGGAGGCCTCCAATAACATATCATGAACAAGCTTGATAAAGAATTTAGCTTGTAAAAACTAGGCTACATTAGCATCATTAGTCTAGATAGTAAAAATATAGGCACGAGAGTTTAAAATTGAGAGGGAGTATAGTTGAACTTCAAAAGGATCTAAGTCATGTCCTGTGATGGTCTTTATAAAGTCGTCCTATAGTCTTCTTGTCCAAGTCCTTGGTTGACTAGATGGGTTAGGGTCCTCTAAATTCTAGAATCTAAGTGAACTTACTAATATAGTTCAGAAGGACAATGGGATTACTAGGTCATAAAGCATTCTACCCAACTTAAAAGAATTAAACTAATAGTGTTTGGGATATCTAACTAGTAGGGTCAATCTCTAGCAAACATGAAGGGAAGATAAGAATAATGATAGAGAAAATCAAGCAAGATGCAATTGATGAGTCGAATGGTAATTCAAATATGGGATCGAGGAAAGAGGTCAAGTATGTGGATGAGATCCAAGACTTCTAATCCTATACGCAGGCTTGCTTGGTACGGTAAAGTAACCAAACAATTTATCTAGACCTGCATGGGCCACCCAAAAACATGTAACGTCCCAGTCCCAAAATACGTAGGACTAGGAACGAAGACATGCCAGCTATATACATACGAAATACATGGGCCTCGTATGTATACATAAGCTGTAAAATGTAGTAGAACCATAACTAATCTCATCCACATAAAATAAATGAATAAAAGATATCATATAATGTAATAAATTGTCTCGATACATATGTTGGACAGAGACAAATCTACTACCAACAAGCAAGGAAAGCAATACATGGAAAATAAAATAAGTTTGGCGAGCGAAGCGAAGACGATCCAAGTGCAATCATCCTCGAAGAAATGGAGATGGTCACGGCTAGAGCTAGAACACCTGCGAAAGACAAGAGCACACACCTGGCGAGATAACCAGGTCCTCCGAGGGACGTAACAAGACACATAATATCATGCCAATATCTGAATAATAGAAGCTCAACAAAAGTATATATATGACTAAACAAATAAATGTCCTTAACCATTCTTTGTGAAAATGCACTTTGAAGACAACGTTCCACACAAGGGCTCTCGAGACTAGAAACACGGCGCGTTAGCGTTTCAACCAAGGCACTAGTGGCGTCTAGAGAAAAGTAAATGGACGGCCCATTAGCACTCGGGTGAGAGCTAAGGGGCATCTAGAGAAAATAAATGCATGGCCATTAGCTCTTGGGTGAGTCACTAACGGCAGCTAGACGAAAGTAAATGCACGGCACATTTGTGTTTCAACCGAGGTACTAGTGGCATCTAGAGAAAAATAAATAAATGCACGACCACTAGCTCTCGACTGAGTCACAAATGGCAGCTAGACGAAAGTAAAGGTGTGAAAGCCCCTGCGCCTAATAACTGTATTCATCCACCCCATGCACTACTCGTGCTGAATCCACACCACGATATTCCTAATAACCGCTAAGTCTTCTAGGCAATTATATTAGCAGTTATACCCTAACGCTCGTCCTGTACGCACCGATGTACGGTCGGTACGCAAGTCCGAATCTATATGAGACACATGACATCGTGGTACACAGGTGTCGGCCAATGAATGCAGCACAAACAAAGGCGGTCCCTTAACTCTAGCCCAAATGCATAAAGAAAATAAAATATAATAGTTTGCAACTACATACTGTTTTGAACGAACAACTTATAAGAAATAAAACATGTATGATATTGAGCAAGAAATTAAACAGTAAAGGCAAGGTGTCTTGCCTGATGTCCGAGTGAGGTAAGATGATGTCCTGGCGACGAATCAACAACAGCGCACAAAGAGGAAGGTGCAGGAACAACTTCAGATGCTGAAAATAGTATATTATCTAATTATAATTAATACTGCACCTATTACATTTATTTAATAAATTTTGAAGTTAGGATACGGTATAGGTTTTCGTATTAGCTTTCCGAAAAACTAAACGAATCGCATTTTCGTTTCCGGAATCTCCCGAAATCGCAAAAATACTGAAACACGTTTATTTTTGGGACACTAGATACTCAAACAATTTTGTAGAAATCTACAGAACGAATTTTGTCTATTAAAATATATTTTTGGAAACCTTACCTCGATATGCTTCTTTTAAAAAAATTGGATGCGAAACGGAGTTCGGAGCTAGGAGATATCGTCGTTCCAAGTTGCTCTTGCTGCTAAAAAGCGGGGCTGAATTCTAATGACGAATTTTAGAGTTTCTATTGGACTAAAAATAATTTCGAATTATGGCTGATAGAAGGGGGATGTATTGGGTTATATTGGTATTTATTTCAGATTTATCTCCTAAATTAGATAGGATTTGATTTAAATAAAAAATAATCTAATTAATGCTAGATATGATTCCAATAGGATAAGAATTTCTAATGGATAAATCTTCCCATAAATTTAAATCAAATAAATTATTTTAAAAAAAGATCAATTTGATTGCAATCCTTTAAATGATCACCATAATAACTTTAAGTATTATTCTATATTATCAAATAATTCAAATCATATGAATCCAAATCCAAATCAAACTCAACATAATAACTTTAAATAATATCTAATATTTATCAAAATAATTTAAATCAAATATAAATAAATCATTTAATCAAATAACTTTTGAAATCTAGATTAGACAAATCGTAATGCTCCAATTAGTCATCGTAAGTATTTTAAACATATTTAAATTATCAACATAATTCAAAGTATAGTTGATAACCATCAAGATAATTTAAATAAATTCAAATATATCAAATAACTGATTAACATATCAAAATAATACTCGATGTCATTAAATATTTTAAAACTTACTTTTATAAATCCACATTATTTAAAAATAAATAGACTAAAAAAACCTTTTATCGCTCATTTTTTTAAACCAATTTTTAGAAGACCAAAAATAATAAAAACATATTTTATATTTCAAATAAAAAATTGAGAACATTTTTTTTAGAAACATTATTTCAAACC
Organism: Iris pallida; assembly: GCA_029216955.1. Lineage (NCBI taxonomy): Eukaryota > Viridiplantae > Streptophyta > Magnoliopsida > Asparagales > Iridaceae > Iris > Iris pallida. Next base: position 2,968,483 of record JANAVB010038613.1, read on the forward strand.
ATTAATTTAAAACTAGTTTTTGGTAACAAAAGTAATCACAAAATATCTTTTACAAAATTTCTACGAAAATTAATTTTAAACATGAAATTAAAATTATAGATATAATTAAAAAATAATAATTTTGGGAAGATGAGTTACAAATCTACCAACCTTTAAAAATTTTCGTACTCGAAATTTAAGGACTACTAGGATAGACGGACTTGGTTGATCGGTAAAAGGATAGTAAGAATTTGTGATAAGAGAAAATAGATGGAAGGGAAAAGAGAATTTCTTTAATGAGAACATTAATCAATTTGGATGAAAAATAGAAGAAGTGAATGGATATGGCCTGATGTGCACGGACACGATGCACAAACACATTTGTGGTGGAGAAAATTAATAGAATAGAGAATAATGAGCCTCTCCTTATATAGAAGTGGAAGCTACTATTTAGATAAGGATTATGATAGATGCAAATTCCTTTAGATAATTCCTCTATTTATTTTAAATCAAATTCAATAAATTTCAATCCAAATCTAAATCAATTTAAATCTAATTAAATTCCATCCTTTAGTTTAAAATCAATCAAATTTCAAATATATATTAATTTAACTATTTAAATAAATCTAAAATCAAATCAAGATTTAAATCGCCACAATAATTTTAAAATATATTTTCCAAAATACTAATAATAATAATTTCAAAAATTACATTATTATTTAAAAATAAACTAAAAATAATTACAAAATATATGTATTCAAATAATATTTACAAATATACTTTTCTAATATACCATTTTATAGGAAAATTATTTATTATTATATCTGTATAAATGAAAGGCTTTTCATAATTAAAATCATAAACTTGAAAATTTAGGCACGATAGCTAAAAATAATTTTTATCTATATTATTCGAAACTATAAAATAAAAAAATATTTTTCAAAAATATGTACGCTCGCACATAGTCGTACTAGTCGAGCAATTACGAAAAATAAAATTTTGCGTACGACATACAATGCAACTACGCGATGTACAATATACAGAAAAAAAAATAGTATCAATTTTATTTTAAAAAAATAGTAAAAATTTAGGGGTTTTACATTCTACCACCCCAGTAGTTTCCTCCATAGACTCTACCTCCACCACCTGCTCTTCCAGCTATCACCATGGACGGTTCCTAAGCTTTTGGTATATTTTATCGACTCATTGATTTCCAGACGGAGCAGGCTAATATTGTCTGCAATAGTTTGTGAGAGGCTCTTCAGACTAGAGATGCTCCTCGACCTCGCCCAGGAACTTCCAAGGACTTTATGAACCTTAGGCCCTTGGAATTATATGGGACCGAAATGATTCTCTACGTTGATGAGTGGATAGAGAATGTAGAATGGCTTTTTAGGATGGATCGAGTTCCTGAAGATTTAAAGATTGAGTCAGATAGCATGCAACAATTTAACATCGCCCGGATGTTGTATCAAGATGAGCCTCGATTTCTGTACCATATGTGACTTGGGGGTAGAGTTCAATGAGCTATTCAAGAAAATATTCTACCCCGGCGTAGCTCGGGAGGCTTTAGAGAGTCAGTTCGATAGACTGGAGTAAGGAAACCTTACCGTTGACGAGTATATCACAGAGTTTAGTCACCTCAGCCATTTTATAGAGTAGGTGGTCAATACCCTTGAAAGTCGAGCTCGAAGATTCAAGAAGAAATTATCCCGCGAGATTCGCCTAACTGTCACTACCAGTCGAGCCACTACCTATGGGAAGATCTTGAAGGTGGCACAATGAGTAGAAAGAAAATTGGAGCCCAGGCCAAAGAGAGATCGAGATGCGTACGGAGGAGATAGCAGCCAATAACGGACCAGCAAAACGTCCCAATACACCAGGGAAGACTTCGCTACAGCAGTATCCACAACATCAATAACAAAAGTTCCATCCACATGTGAGAGGTACAATACCACAACAAAATCAGACTTAGGTGACTACTACTTGCTTATATTGTCGAAGGCCAGGACATCATTTTGACATATGTTGTAAAAGATTAGGACAATGCTTATCATGTGGATCGGTTACGCGCTGGGTAAGAGATTGCCACATGGCACCACCCATTCGAGGCTCAGCACCTACTCAGGGAGGACCAGGGGACTGCAGCATCAGACAAGGACAATTATTTGTAGCTGTGACTCGACCTCAAGGTATAGGTAAATTAAATAGGTTTCCTTAAAAGCCTTACATAGTTATAGTTAGTGTGCATGTTTAGTTAAATTAGTAGTATGCTTCATTAATTATCTTAGATTTCTTAATCCTTCCCACGATCTAGACTAGGAATTATTTTAAATTTCCTATAGAGGTTACATATTTATATTATCTATATTGATTTTTGAGGACAAAAATATTTTTAGGGGGGATAGTATGTAGCACCTGCTTCCTAGATTTTTTAAATTTTATTTAAGGTTTATTTTGAGATCACAAGAGATCATAACCAAGCCTATAGGTGTAATATGGTGATATTATGTCACATATGGTCACTAGGGTCCCTGAGTAGCCCCAAATAAGTTATTTTGGTATTTTAGAATTTTTAAGAATTTTGAAAATTTTTAGATAATTAAAACCTATAGAATTTTTTTATAGGCTTTTAGGATTTATTGTGGGGTCACACTATGATATTTTGGGATAAAATATTTTATTTAGGTCTTAGACACTTATACACATTTTTTAGAATTTTTAGGATTTTTTTGAAACTTTTAGATATTTATTGGAGTTACTTGGATTTAAAATGGTTTTAAATCCATTTTTTGAATTAATTACACAGTCTGCTGACCCAGTCAACAGATTGGGCCCACTTGTCAGCCAGTGGATAATCCCAACTGGGGCCCAGTCAGCACTGACTCTACCAGACGGTTTCTAAAGTAAGCCAGTTTGGCTTTGGCTTAACCTGGGCAACCATCTGGCCGTCTATCTTGAACGGGACGCACCAGATGGCACCATGTGGTGGGCCAAGCCACGGCTCGAGCCTTTTGAAAGGGTTTGATCTATTTTGACTTCGCGGAGCGATTGCGGACAGCCTGACATCCTTTTTGTCATGCCCCGATTCCGAAGGATCGAAAACTAGCTACTGGGTGTGATGTCGTACAAGTCTAGATTGCACTTGTATAAGACAAAACTATTATAATTCCTGGTATTATCAGAAGACAAAGACAGCGTAGTAAAACAAACCAAATAAATTGAAATCACAATAAGATATAAAAAATGTATCTCTGTATTGATTTTCTCAAATGATTACAAGACTTGCAGCTGAATATAGAGTTTACAACATATTATAAGACTCTTGAATAGCCAACTGAAATACACTTGCCATTTATGCTACAACTGAATGTGCCGACTTTGCTTACAATAAACTTGCCGATTTGGCTACAATTTCATTGGTACAACTGAGTTATACTGTTCCATACATTATGTCCTATATTGCAGAAGACATCGTCTTGTAATAAGAACTTCTATGCTCCCAAACGATTCATCGATGCCAAGCACTGATCAAACGATTTTCCCATACACAAGCACCTATAATATTGCCCACAACATGGGTCAGTACATCATCAATGTACTGGCGAGCGGTGCCGGTCCAACTCACCTAAGTAGACAACAATAAGTAATCATATTATAGAATATTATTAAAAATGGTCTTTCTCGTTGCCTTAGGGTCAATTTCATGTTTATAGCCGACAAGAAGTAAAGCAATGGAAATCTCATAGCCAACATAATGTAAGCAATATGGTATCACCCTTTGGTGATTCTAGCCTACGGTGTATAACCATCCCTCTATATTTATAATGCTTACTCAGCCTGCACGAGATATTATTAGGAACAATATCATAATTCAATATAATTGTCACCGTTCAGGTGTTTCTTACAAATAGCCGACATCCTTTCCTGTATTTGAGTAATAACTTACTCTGCCTATATAAGACATCATTAGCACTGGACCTATCTATATGAAGGTTACTGGCGACACAACATCTTGGACCATCTTACAGGTATAACGGCGTGCTACTACTTCACTACTGTGCTACTACTTCAGCATGAGGTTCCCCCAGGGCGAATCGGTTTCCAAGGCTTTGGAATACCGTTCGAGGAACCACCTTGTCAATAAGTTGTCCATGACCATGCAAATATATGCAACTTATCTATAAATAATACATATAATGCATGATAAGAAAACTAAGTAAATCAGCCATCTTTCTTACCAAAACCATCATTCTCATTCGTATTGCCATCTTCTCATTCTAGGGTCTTGGTGTAATCAACATTCTATATCAGCGATGGGATAATAGAATGTTGTTACATCCCTTTCCCCCATCTTTGATACAATACATCTTTCCAACCAAAACTTAATGTACTCACTGCCCAATTCTTGAAACTTAGCATCTGTTTTGCATACGTTCATTCGAACATAATTCAATCGTACTCGCAGCCCAGTTCTTGGGTCTTACTATCTGCGATACCATCTATTCATTGAGCTAAGGCTCGATATACTCACCGCCCAAGTATTTGGGACTTTTCCTTTATCCATCAAGTATTTCGTTGCAAAGCATGCAAGAATATAATTCATGGAAATGATAAGCAATAGTTCTCGGGTTATGTGATTAATTATCTTTCATTATCTTTTTGACTTTCATGCAAGGTGTTATTCAGCAGCTCAATGAGAAACATAGCATATAATCTTTTTATTAAGCGTGAAGCTAAAGGATCTTCGAAGGGTTCAGTACTACTCACTTTTATAAGACGATTCCCGCAACGATCATATAGCCTTCCAAGCGATCCTTCACATAATCCCAAGTCCAACAAGGCTTCATCGAAGCAACCATCCTTCATAAGGCATCTTGGGGGTCGGGGCACTACACTTTTCGTGTGCTTCTTTTGTTGGAATCGTCTTGGGGTCAGTTTTTAGAATATCTAACTTATTTTATGATATTTTGTTTGTGAATTTATGGAAATTTCTTTGATTGTTGGTTGCCCAAAACTCGACACATCGCACAATTTTTGAGATTTCGGGAGATCCCGAACTCCGTTTTGTGATCCATTTGAAGTTTAGAAAGCTGACATAAAGATCTAGTATATAATTTAACCAGAAATTCAGAAATATGTTTAATACTTTATTAATTTCTTGAACTCAGATTTGACCAGTGATTCACGAATTTGGTCACGGTTAGCCACAACGACGATACCTTTTGACCGAATCATGATTTTGAAGCACGGTCAATTCCGGTATACTCATGGCGCTAAAATATACCAGGATGCACCCTTAATCACTGAGTTCGTAAAGTTTGATTTGTTCGTCAACGGTATACCTCGATTTGCGTGCTATAGATTTTAAAATTGGAATTGTAAATTTATATGGCCAAAATTTCATATTTAAATTATATTCATATTATTATTAGATTAAATTATATTTTGAGTAATTTATTTCAAAATTAAATAATATTAGATAGGTTACCCATTAGCCATTATTCTATGATTTTAGAATTAGAATTTTAGAATTGACTCGTGGTTTTAGTGCACGGCTCGTTGTACGATGGTGTGATATGGGTTGATAGCTTCTAGGTCAGAGTTTCTCTCATCCTCGACTTGTGAAAATGGTTTGTTTAGGAGTTCAGGCAAGTACAGTATTGCATTATATTTTAGTGCATTATAGTACTTTCTTTATTGTGTTCTCGTTTTGGTATCCATTTGAGACACAATGGTGGCATGATGGACTTGTTGTATCATTGAATGTTACTGTTGTTTAGTGAGTCAGAAGGGAAAATAAACGGTAGGTATGTGAACAAACCCAATTAATATTTAATTTGGATAGCTAAGTCATACACCTCGTATATGGGTTACCCGTACTTTAAAAATATGGATAGCCATCTATATGATGTGCCGTATTAGCCCAGCCGTTCACATGTCGAAAAGTATTTCATAAGCATAATCTATTTTTATTTTTATGATCATAGTTCAGTTCCTTTTTTACATGTTTCTTTTCTAGTATTTTACTTGTTCATGATTATTGTTCTCATATGGTTCATATCCTTCTAGTTCTTCACCTATCTTATATCATTATTGTTTCTTACCATTTTAGCTTATTTTTTGCTTATTACATTAAATGTAATATGGATGTACATTGCTCCCACCCTGAGTGGGTCGTTGACATTTTATGGGAGGATGACAACTATCTCTATTCTTTTTATTATGGACTATCAGAGGGTGATGTTGACGATGTTGGTACCGAGACTCAAGAGCCATGATCGATCTCTAGAGGGATCTAGATTTACATTTTATTATGCTTTAGATTAAATTTATTGTTGGAACGGATTTGTCTTCGAATGAACCAAAATATTATTCTGGATTTATATCCCTCTACTATTGGATTTGGATCTTATTATCTTATTATCTATCTTATTCTTATTTCCTTGAATTGTGTTGTACTTGAGTATGTTTTATATCTGTGATCACTTGTATGTAGTGGATTTATTGTGTGTTACTAGACAACGTTCTACCACCGATACCGCGACGTAGGCTAGGCTTGGCTACGTACTCATACTCGGTTATCTGGAAGCGGGTCGTGACTGTGTCTTCCTCGACACACTCGCACACATGGACAAAAAGACTACGTATGCTTGCTAAGAATTTCTAGAGAGAGCTTTTAGTGATATTTCCTTTACTGTTAAAAGTTCGTCAATGAACAAGCTTCATCAACCTTTGTATCGAAGCATCAACAGAGTAAAGACGTTCAAGTAGACTTATCTTTCATCGACCCAATTCCTATATTTATTGTAATCAGAATTCCTGTTAAGGATTATTATTGTACTCTCCTCTTTACCTTTAATACAAAAGCATTAGTCCTCTGGACTTTTGTGCTGAAACAGGCCCGAGTGGTCAGGAGATCGATTCCAGTGGCAGCATTCGACACAATTATCATTTCCATATATAAGTGATCACAGATACAAAATTAGCTCGAGACATAGACATTTGAATTCCAGTGGTAGCATTCGACACAATTACCATTTCCATATATAAGGAATCCAGTGGTTACCTGATCGCAAGCCATCAAGCATACATTTACAGCGTCATCCGATTGTTCGTCTTCTGAGTCGTTGGCTTCGCACTCAGGCCATATGCTTGTATTGCATACTTCCTTGATGTAGATCTCTTCAGGTAGCCTTTGTCATATTTGTTGCTTTTTCTTGTTGATGATGATGCTGTTGGACAATCTTTCTTCATATGTCCTTTCTTCTTACATCTGTAGCAAATAGGATCATCCTCGTTATTGTTGCTTTCTTTTGTTCTTTAGTTGAATCTCATGAACTTCTTGAATTTTCTTACCAGAAGAGCTTGATCTTCATAGTCAGAGTCGCTGTCGTCAGAATCACCTTCAACAGCTCTTCTTCGTTGGGCTTTGAAAGCGATTGTAAGCCCCTTGATTTTTAAAAATATTTTTAAATGAGTATTTATAATTTTAAATATCATTTATGTCCTTAAATAAATTATTATAATTATTAGGAATTTTCTAGGATTTTTAAATAATTTTATAGCTTAAATTATCAATCTGCAAATTATTAAATATCAATTTACAATTTATTAAATTGTTTTAATATCATTTGTAATTTACTGAATTGTTTTAAATTCAGTTTGTAAATTATTTTTGCAAACTGAGAGGCAGTGGGGTTAATTGTAAAACCCCAAACTTGGGGGACCTAAGTGCAAACTACCCTCCCCCCCACGATCTTTCTCTCTTCTCTCTCACCTACGACCGAAGACCACCGCCTCGACGACCAGGCCGACCTAACCCTAATCCAACCGACTTCCCGACCCTATAAATCGACCCCGACCCCAAACCCTAACACTACACTATTTCCGGACCAACCTAGCGCCACCCTAACCCCTTTCTTTTCCGACCACCACTCGCCGGAGTTGGCCCCTTGCTGTAGCCACCCTTGCAGCCACCGCCGTCGCCATCAACCACCACTATCGTGTTCACCGCGTCGAGACGAGCACAGCGCCACCCTCCTCCGTTGACCCCGACGCTTCCTCCGTCCTGCCGCAGCTTCGACAGTCCGCTCGACTGGACACGTAGGTGTCGCTTTGTTCCATGTGTCGCCATGTGTCTCGTATTTGTGACCCTAGACTCGCTTAGACACGAGCAGTGCATGAGTGAGCTCGGACACGCGAAAATTGTGTCGTGCATGTCGTGCTGGACAGAGGCACAAGACTCGTATCTAATACAGACGCTCGTGTCCCAAACTGTCCGGACACGAGTCGTAATATAGTGTTAATGGGTTTTAACTGTTAATGGGTTTGGGTTTAAATGTTAAATTTATTTAGTTTATATTTTGTGTAAGCCCTATCCAAACAGCAAGCTTGGCCGACCCCCCTGGTCAGCCGAGTGGCGCTCGAGAACACCCCCCTGTTCCAGCAGGCCGAGTTCGAGTCCCCCTTTTGTATTCATTTTTGGTTTTATTTATTTTATTTTATATATGTATATATGTATTTTATAAATATATATGGATATATGCATATATATTTTTTTTTGGATATATGTATATATAAGTATTATATATATATATATATATATATATATATATATATATATATATATATATATATATATATATATATATATATATATATATATATATTATTTATATATATATATATATATATATATATTGTATTATATATATATATATATATATATATATATATATATATATATATATATAACAAATATGAATATATGAATATATATATATAGATATATATATATATATATATATATATATATATATATTCATATATTCATATTTGTTATATATATATATATATATATATATATATATATATATATATATATATATATATATATATATATATATATATATATATATATAAAATATATATATATATATATATATATATATATATATATATATATATATATATATATATATATATATATATATATATATATATATATATATTTGTTAAAAAAAAAATATATATATATATATATATATATATATATATATTTGTTATATATGTATATACTTCTATATAAATAATATTTTTGCCCTATGTGTTATTATGTATAAATTTGCAAGTTATTTATTATATAAGTTTTAACTTGTATATTTCACTACTTTAATATATATTATTAAATGCTTTAATAGTCATATATATATGTATTTAATATATGAATTATTGTATTTCATTAATCATGGCCATTTGGAGTCCAAACCTAGCATGGGTTTTTGGGCCCAAATGTGTCTAAATACATTCAAAGTCTGTACAGGTCATATTGGACTTGATTCATGACTTTGTTTCCGTATCTGGACGTCGGTTCAATTTCATATACGTGGACAAAATACTAAATAATTAATTATTTATTTTCTAAGATTTGTAATTTGCTATTTTTGAATTTATATATATATTAATTTCTGTAAAAATTTGGAATAAATTGTATTTAAATACTATCCTAATTTAGTTAATTTAATATAATTTTTCCAGCATTTAATATTTAACTTTTGGCATTTTATAAAAATAGGAAAATAGAACTCATTTTCAGGATACTTATGTTTACTGATTTTTAATAAATATCTATGAGGGCTTATTAATTCCAAAAAAATTAGTATAATTTTCTATAATTAAGAAGGATCATTTGGTACTTTATTTTATATATATTTGAGCTTTTTGCCCATCTTAAAAATTGTTGGAACAAAGTGTTCAGCCTGATTTATTTATTGAATAATTACGACTTGCGATGTATTGTTTAATTTTGGGTTATTGTTGTATTGGACCTCACCATATCATAGTGTAAAGGCCCTAGAAAGTTGGTTTAGGTATTGTGTCACCCTATATTGGTCTCCTATGCTAAAGTCATCATTTGGCTAGGTGTCCAGTCAGGAAGTCGTGTCGCACAGCAAGTGTCCTAGTGTTTAACTTAGTATAAAAACTAAGTTTATGTCTTATTTTTTACAGTGACGAGACACCTGGATATCTATAGTTTCAGATACATATACTTGCTTTGCACAAGGCAAGTACCCCTACAAACTTTATTTACTGTATATAATAAATTGTGTATAAACCATGTTAAATACCGATACCTAAACTGCAAGTCATATCTCTCTATGTTTCACATACTTTATACTACTCCCAGAACCCACCATGTTTTATGCTATTCTTATATCATTCACATGTTTAGAATCTGGATTATGGGAAAACTGATAGTCGAGTACGTGATCATGCCCCTCTACCGTACTCGAGCAAAATTTTATTTTATATGTTACTGTGCCGTAGGCCTTTTTCTCAAAGCAAATTTGTACTTATGTACATCTATCGCCGTATCACTTGTACGGAAGTATATTTCATTTACATATGCCCCCGCATATTGTACACCTATTGACGATCGCGTACCTGGTACAGTTTTAAACCTTACATATACATCTGTCTCTATAACATATGTATCCTTGCCATGATAAATTGTGATATGCCATGATTCCTATTTATTACATTTTAGTTTATTTCATGCTTCGTATATTTAGTTTGCTAGAATTAGTACTTGCTTTCGCACTGACAGGATAACGTTGTAGGTATACTTACCGAGGAGGAGTTGCTATGTGATTCCTATTATGGAGTTGCCGTCAAGGATCAGACTTTACCTTACGAGGATGTACCTATGAGGAAACTCGTCTAGTTTGTATAGTTACTCGAGACTTTTGAGAGTAGTCATATTGTTAGACAATGTATTTTAGATATTGGACCTGTATCCAGTTTTATGTCTTGACTATGTATTTGGAACACATTTATATACGGGATGATTTTGTGTTTGGGTTATATTCTGACTCACTATAACATATAGAACTGTTAGCACACTTTCGATCTTATCCTGTTTGTCTTTAAAATAGCTTACTGCGCTTTATCTCAAGCGTAGGCTGGACATGACGCGGCCCGGCCCAATAATTTGGGTAGCGAATCGTGACATATTTTTAGTGGTGGCCCATGCAGGTCATGACTAAATTGTTTGGTTAAGTCATTGTACCAAGCATGCCTGCAAACTAGGAACTTAAGGTAACTAGACAATATTAGGAACGACATTTAGAACACCTAGAGGATTACTAGGATTGCAACATAGGAAACGCATCGCAGCATATACTCGTTATTATAAATTAGACTCTCTTCCTGTTTATAATTATTTACCTAAGAGAGTCCTTATAAGTTCTTTTATTTATTAGATGGTGCTCACCCGCTCGTCCTAGTATGCTACCCCTGAGAATGACACACTTTCTATCCAGTCGGTTGACCAGTTGACCAATACACCTCCACCTCCACCTCCACCTACCATACTCCCCCACTCCATAAATCTACCAACCCAGATGCCTCCACCACCTTCCACATCACAGTCCCAGCAGGACCCAATACTCCTACCACCACCTATTAATGTACCTACCCAGGCTTACGTCACTCTCGATGGGAACCAACTGCTCACTCTGATCTAGGGGTTCCTAACGACCCATCAGGAACAAATTGATGACCTGTTGAAAAAGGGTTTCATTCGATCTAGTGCTTCTCCAAGAGGAGCGCCAGTGCTCTTTGTGCCGAAGAAGGATGGTACAGTCCGGTTGTGCATTGACTATCGGGCGTTGAATACCATCACCATTAAGAACAAATATCCTCTGCTCATGATAGATAATTTGTTCGACCAGTTGAGTGGGGCGAAGGTATTTTCCCGGATAGATTTGAGATCCGGTTACCACCAGGTGAAAGTCAGGGCTGAAGACATCCAGAAGACGGCATTCAATACGAAGTATGGGCAGTACGAGTTTTTGGTGATGCCATTTGGTCTCACAAATGTGCCAGCTGTCTTTATGAACATGATGAATAAGACATTTCACTAGTATCTGGATAAGTTCATCGTAGTATTTATCGACGACAACCTGATATACTCGAAGACGCCGGAGGAGCACGCAGAGCACTTGCGGACAGTTTTGGGGATTCTGAGGCAGGAGAGGTTGTATGCCAAATTGTCGAAATACGAGTTCTTTTTAGATAGAGTGGAGTTTTCTCGGTCATATAGTCACTGGAGAGGGGATCTCAGTGGATCCCAGGAAGATTGCTGCTGTAGAGACATGGAAGGCTCCGACGTCAGTTTCAGAGATCAAGAGTTTTCTGGGTTTAGCAGGCTATTATAGAAAGTTCGTCCAGGACTTTACTAGAATAGATGAACCCATGACGAAGCTGACGCGAAGGACGCAGAGTATATCTGGTCAGAGGACTGCCAGATAGCATTTGAGGAGCTGAAGAGGAGGCTGACGACCGCTCCAGTCCTGACATTACCTTCAGGGTCTGGAGGTTTTACCATTTATAGTGATGCTTCGAGAAAGGGGCTAGGATGCGTCCTATAGCAGCATGGAAAAGTGATTGCTTATGCATCTAGGCAATTACAGACTCATGACGGAACTATCCTACCTACGACCTAGAGTTGGCTGCGGTGATCTTTGCACTCAAGTTGTAGAAACAATACTTATACGGAGAGCGAGTGGAAATCTTTACTGACCACAAGAGCTTGAAGTATGTGTTCACGCAGAAGGAGCTGAACATGAAACAAAGACGATGGTTGGAGTTGATGAAGGACATCGACATCGATTTACAGTATCACCCCGGAAAGGCAAATATGGTGGCGAATGCGCTGAGCAGGTATCCGATGGCGTGGTATCTGATGATAGATCGACATTTGCAAGAAGATCTAGAGAAGTTCGGTATAGAGATAGTTCGGCCATGATCAGTAATACAGATGATGGCGCTAGACGTTCAGTCAGGCTTGATGGAGCAGATCAAGGAGACTCAGTCTACAAATGAGAGCCTCCGCAGACTCAGAGTCCAGGCCTTGGCTGGATTGCTTGATGACTTCACCATAGCCGAGGATGGATCCTTGAGGCATGGCAGCCGGTTATGTGTGCCGAAGGGATCGAGATGATAGAGGTGGTCTTGTAGGAGGCGCATCGATTGCGATATTCTATTCACCCTAGTGCCAACAAGATGTACCGTAACTTACGGGAACATCTTTAGTGGCACGAGATAAAGAGAGATGTATCACGCTTCATTTTGAGATGCCTAGTTTGCCAGTAGGTCAAGGCGGAGCGTCAAAGGCCAGCTGATCTATTGTAGCCATTATGCATTCCTGAGTGGAAGTGGGAACATATTACGATGAACTTTGTCTCAGGGCTTCCTCGTTCTCAATGAGGGAAGGATGCCATATGGGTCATAGTTGACAGGCTGACGAAGTGTGCGCACTTCATACCCTTCAAGGTGGGGCTCTCCACCGAGAAGTTGGCAGAGCTATACATGCAGCAGATAGATCACTTGCACAGAGTACCAGTAAGCATCGTATCGGACCGGGACAACAGATTCACGTCCCATTACTGGAGGAGCTTGCAGGAGGAGTTAGGCAGTCGGCTCAAGTTCAGTACAGCGTACCACCCACAGACTGATGGATAGTCCGAGAGGACGATTCAGACGCTAGAGGACATATTGAGGACTTGTGTGCTGGACTTTGGCGGATCATGGGAGATACATCTGCACTTGTTAGAGTTTTCATACAACAACAGCTACCAAGCCAGCATTGGTATGTCTCCTTTCGAGGCACTATATGGACGACGATGCCGTACACCGCTCTTTTGGGATGATGTTGGGGATAGAGTTATGCTTGGCCAAGAGATGATTACTGATGCAGCGGAGAAGGTCAGGATGATCAGAGAGACTCAGAGTTGCTTAAGACATGCAGAAATACTAGGCCGATGCTAGTCGCAGATCGATGGAGTTCGCTGACAGAGATATGGTATTAGTGAAGATATCACCTACTAGAGGGACGATCCGGTTCGGACGAGGCGGCAAGTTGAGCCCCAGATATATTGGACCGTTCGAGATACTCGGCAGGATCGGAGAGGTAGCTTACATGGTTGTACTTCCACCCAACCTAGTAGGAGTTCATAATGTCTTTCATGTGTCTCATCTGAGGACATACGTTCCAGACCCCAGCCATGTGCTAGATCATTTAGTGTTAGAGATCGGGCCGAGCCTTGCGGTTACTGAGCAACCAGTAGAGATATTGGACCGGAGGGAGAAAAAGGCTGAGGAACAAAGTCATACCCTTGGTCTGAGTAGTTTGGAGCTGTCACTCTCCGGGAGAATCTACTTGGGAGAGGGAGTCGGACATGAGGGAGAGATATCCTTACTTGTTCGACCCAACAGCCAC
>JANAVB010038613.1:2987745-3140153 GCA_029216955.1 Iris pallida
TACTCCCTCGTTGAATTGAGCCCACATATACAATACATTTGAATGTTTGTTTTGGTTTTTCGAATTAAGTCATGTCTTCAAGTCATTGCCACATGAATCATTAGTTAAGTTTTATTATATATATAACCTTTCTTCACAATCAATATATTTCTTGTAATACCCCTCTACTTTATTTCCTTAGATAACAATACTCTCATGTAGTCAAAATTTGTCCTTCTTATTAGAAAAGTTAGTTTAAGTTTAACCAAATTGCGGTTATAATTCTTTTACAGTTTGGCGTAATGTGTCATAAAGATTAAGGCATTTTTTATTCAAAATTCTATCATCTTACCACTTCGTCTAAACTCTTACAAATGTACATTAATTTCATCAGCTTAAATTGTAATCCAAAATGGCCTACTTGCCAACTGATACTCTCATGCTCATAGCTACGTTTATAGAAATTTGGTACTAACATAGAGTATTGACGAGGTGATTTCATTCTAGTAGAAGAAGACTTGAATGATGATGTTGATGACAATATATATATATATATATATATATATATTGTCATCAACATCATCATTCAAGTCTTCTTATATATATATATATATATATATATATATATATATATATATATATATATATATACTGTAGGAACGAAATCGTAAAGCAGAATACTCTAGAGGGAGGGTGAATAGAGTAGGCAGCGGAATATGGCTAATTAAAAACTTGTTAGCAGTATGATCACAGAATTAAATCAATAATCAAAAAATAATAACTGTAAAAGAAATGAGATAAGAAAGCAAACACAAATACATTGATGTATACTGGTTTTCCACTTATGAGGACTAGTCCAGTCGGAAGAACTCTAGCTTCCAGTTGAATCCACTATTAGAAAATCCTGCAAGTTTTCAAACGAAGTCCATGCAACTTCTACAAACGTGAGCTTTGATACAAGAACTCGACCAACTTCAATTTTGAAGAGTCTTTCTTCAATCAAGCCTCTAATTACAATTTCTCTGAAATCTTCTAGACCGCACTGTACCGACAAATTGACTAGAGAACTATAATTGGCTTGGGATTTAAAAATGAAAGCTTTTTAGAACTCTTTGGAATAGAAATGTAAGATTAGAAGAGAAGAGATGAAAGTGAATGCGTGATTGAAATGATCAGAATTCTTCTCTATTTATAGTTTTTTCCAAGGCAGAACTCTGGCAGAATTCGAGCAGAATTCAGACAGAACTCTATAAGAAAAATTCGCAACTGAAGGGAGATCAAGTTTTTAAACGTTCGAAAATCAAATGGTCGCTAACCGAACTCTGGCCGAACTCGGGCCAACTTCTGTCAGGATTTTTCAAGAATGATTTTTGGGCTTTTTGAAATCCTTCAGAAGCTTTTGTAAATAAGGAATGTTTTTCAAAACATAGGTCATTTTTTAAAACGATTTTGGATAGCCTATTTTTCAGTACGACTCGATATACAAAGTATTTCTAGACTCAATAAAAGTGAAAAATACATTGCATAAAGAAATACAGACTCGAGTGGCAAACACGGCTTCGGTCTTGAATTGAGTAGATATCCGATCTTGATCAGTGTCCAAGTTTCCAAAATATCTCTAGTAAACTTTCGTATATCGTGACAAAGTTTGATCAAGTATAAAAAATCAGGTTTGAACATGACCAATGGGCCAACAATCTCTCCCATTTTAATAATTGACAAACCTTGACCGATATAAACCTTTGGTCTTTATCAAAACGAATTATACCAAAAAAGTTGGTCATGTAGATTATTCATACCTTTATTCTTACAAGAGAAGATGTTAGATCTTATTACTCCCCTATTTTCACTTAGCAAAATATTTGCAAAAGAGAAAGCTCTCCCACAATATATGCATAAGAAACAATTAGTGAAGAAACATAACAAAAATATATATGAAATATGTATCACAGGCAGTTAAAAGTATTCACAGGCATGGTATATAAAAAAATTCACAGGCAGTTTAAATGGAAGCATAATAAGTAAAAGATATGCTAAATAAAACTGAACTGATATAAATCCCTGAAACAGAGAATAATAATAAAAAATGTTCATCAGACAAAAGTCACAAAAAGAAATCACAACCACACATGCAAATAATAAAAGTACTGATACTAGCTTGGAATGTCGGAGCATTTCCAAGTAAACAAAGATAATAAAAACAATCTTAATAGTACGACAACTAGACAAGAATGTCTAAATCACATCTCATCCTCATCATCCTCATCCTCATCATCAGCAGTAGTCCCAGCACGACCACCATGTCTAAAAGGACCAGCTCCATGTCCAGAAGGACCAGCTCTAGAAGAATATAGAGTAGCTCCAGGACCACGGTACCAATCATAAGCGTTACCTGGATGGAACAGAGAGTGTACCGCCTCATCCTCAATGTGG
The DNA here is from genome assembly GCA_029216955.1 of Iris pallida. Lineage (NCBI taxonomy): Eukaryota > Viridiplantae > Streptophyta > Magnoliopsida > Asparagales > Iridaceae > Iris > Iris pallida. Next base: position 2,990,158 of record JANAVB010038613.1, read on the forward strand.
TAACCAAATACAGCTGGGTCTTTAGGAAAAGAACTGGCAGAATGACCCGTCTGAGCAAATCGAAGATCGACAAATGAGTTGGCAATAGCCTGGAACCGAGTCACATCACAAAACTCATGTTCCCTGGAAGTATCAACAAAGAACGTTTGTATATCCGAGAGGTGCTGATGGATACTGTCAAAAGTCATAGGGTATGGTTGAGGAGGAACAGGGGCAGTAGGAGCAGGAGGGGCAGGAGTAGCGGCAGTGCTGCGACGTAAAAGCTGAAGATACTTGGGCTCACGGTCCAGAGCACAAGTGGATAAATCAATATCAAAATGCTGAAAGATGCGAGGGATAAACATCACATAAGAGAGATTGCGGTCTCTTCCACGACATCTTCCCATTATCTGGATTATAGTCTTAGGGACAGAAAAAGGAATTCCCTTAAGAATGTGATAGAGGGTAGATAGCTCAAGTGCAGTGACATCATCTTTCGAAGTGGATTTCGAAAGAATAGTGGAATAGATGATACGATGTGACTCTAGTTAAACAAGTTCAAGTTATTGGCCTTGAACTTTCCAAGACGAGCACGTGCTGGCGCACAAAGCTCATTCTTGAAACTAACAAGAGTCGTGCCCTCGAAAAAGTCGAAGTCGGTGACGTCATCGAGTGGGACACCTTTATTTGGAATACCAAGGATTTTTGCTAATAACACATTATCGAACTCGATATCGATCCCGCCAACACGAGTTCTTACGGTAAAAGTGTCTAACACAAAGTTACAGTAAAATAGTCGAAGGACATTAGTAGCTATAGGGAATTTATGGGTAACGAGACGATGTAACCCTAATACCTCAAACAAGGGACGGTGATGGAGAAACATAGTCCATTTGATCGGAGGTGCATATTGTACGCATGGCAAAGTTGGCATACCATAGCAATGCTTGGTCATGAGCTTTGAAGTAAAACTCATCCGATACACCATCACCCGATTTGACCGAGGAAAAGAGAGAATCCATATTCGGATCGGAAGATGATGCCTCTTTACTGGCATTAGTCTTCTTCCTCTTGGAAGTGTTAGCCCAATGATTACATCATATTTTTGAATATGGCTAATCAATTAAGTTTAACTATTGAAGTCACTAATATTCATATAATCACTATATATCTTGTCGCTACTTAAACATAGTATTTTCCTTATATTCACTATATCAATATTACTATGCTTGTATCATATTGCTTTGTTCGTCTAACATGTTCTTGTAAGACATGCAATAAGCATGATCAAGCTTTGTCAAAGTAGGACATATACAATAGAGAATTAATGATGGGCCAAAGATGGCGCTATACAAGAAGTTTTCTCCGAATCACCCAACGACTTTGTTTGCCATGAAATATAAAAGAATAGAACAATTATCGGAGGACTGGACTTTTACTTCATAATACAAACTCGCTTGTACAAAGAAAGCCTAGGAACGAAAACCTAGGTACAGCAATCTAAGTATAATTGTTTATTTTAGATTCTGGGGGGTGATGGTAGAGGCTTGGAAAAGCGACGGCAGCTCTGCCTTACTCTTTGGACGATCGGGTGCAGCCTTGGCTCTGTAGAAGAACTGCTTGGCGTTGCTGAAGAAATGCTCTCCTTTTAGGCTTTGTATATTCTCTCTCTGGCTCTCATGATCTCTGTATCTTCTTTTTGCAAAAGTAAGATTCTCTCCTTCTCTATATGTCCTTCTTGCAAGGGAATGGCACCTTGCTATTTATAAGAGTGGGGACATCATTAGGGTTTTGCAATGATTGCCCATTATCAAAAGTCGACGGCTTAAGATCAATGAATCTGAGCAGCTCATCTCGAACATAATAGATTCGGGCAATTAATGTGATTGCACCAAATCTTTGTGGATAATTAATCATAATTGACATAAATCTTCATGATTTATTATGCCAATCTCGGATCTCCCGCCACGTGTCATTGATTTGCTTGATTGTAAATAATCTGATTTGATCCCAATATTTTATTAGGATTTATTTGATGGATTTCGGTTGATTTGATGCCACGTGTCCTATTATCATGCCACGTGTCTTAATCGCGAGCCACTTAGAAAATCTGAACCGCATGAGGGTTGCTCCTTATTGAGCCGCATAAGGCTGGCCACGTGACAAGGCTGCTTGGGAGTGACCCCTGAATATTTGAACCGCATGGTGATGATGGGTGCCTTCTTCATGAGCCGCATGGAGATAGTCCTTGTGAGCCGCATAAGGTAGCCTCTGCTTGAACCGCATAGAATAACTTCGGTCTGAGCCGCATGGGATAGCTTCAGCCTGAGCCGTATGGGGTGGTCTCTGCCTGAGCCGCATACGACTGTCCACGTGTCAAGGCCGCATGAAGATTTTTGGATTTCGGGGGATCATATCAGAGATTTCCTTCGTTTCCCTAGGAGTCTGCCATTATGACGGAGTCATTATTGTTTCTTTGTGTCAGAGCTGTCATTTGTCAGAGCTGTCAGCCGTCAAGACATTTAATACAGTAAAGGACAAAAGGAAGAGCTGTTCGTAGGCCATGTGGCTTCTGTTTGAGCCGCATGGAACTTATTTAAGCTGTATAGACGCTTGAGCCGTATGGATCCTTGAGCCACATGAGCTCTCTGAGTCGTATGGTGCTCCCTGGCCGCATGGATCTTTCTTTATTTTTCCATGCTTCTACAAGTCCCCCTTTAAAGTTTTCAATTTACAAAATTGAAATACTTTGAATAAGAAGCATGGCTATGTATAAACTCTTCTGGCCGCATATGGTGTTCTGGCCGCATGGATGTCTCGGCCGTATGGTTGCCTCGGTCGCATGGATGTCTCGGCCGTATGGATGTCGCAGCCACATTGAGTCAATCAGCCGCAGGGACTTTCGGGGCGCATAGCTCCTTGCCACGTGTGCGTGTCTTTAATTGCCTCAAATTCATTTTAGTGCCGTCTTTAGGGGAAATCCTAAGGGTCGGCTCATTAAATCTTTGGATTTTATGCCCTGGGTGAATCTCCTTTATGAAAGAGGAGACGAAATCCAAGGAGTTGGTTTCGTCTTTTCCGAGGCTGTTATTAGTCTACGTGTCCCCCCTTCCTTGTCCTCCTATAAATAAGAGGAGTTTAAGAGAGAAAACTTCTTTTACTTTCTCCTCTGCTTCAAACTTTCCCTACTCCGATTGTTACCCTCTTCTTCTTCGATCATCAATGGCTCCTAAGAAGACCGTTGCGGGGAAGGGTAAGAAGGCGTCGTCTTCGTCGACTATGGCGGCGAAGGGCAAGAAGACTTCTTCTACTTTGACTGCGGTCGCTCCTCCGTCGGCCGACGTGCCCGCAGCTCACCCTGACGTCCATCCCCCTATTGCTGGTAAGGACATTATGTGAGTTTAAAGAACCCTAACTGCCATGGCTACGTCGCATGTTTTATGCACGAGCCTTTATCTTTATGTAAGCCGTATGTTCGTCTTATGGCCGAGCCGCGAGCCGCATAAGAATAGCCACTGTGACCGCATACGTGCTTTGCCAACGAAGCCGCATAAGCTACGCTGAGCCGTATAGATTTGCACAATTTTGTCTGTCACGTGGTCCTCGCGAACTTATCCGAACCCTGAGGGCCCTATGAGAGCACTGCCGCATGAATTTTCACAGAATGGAGCCGCATAAGTGTTCTTCTGAGCTTGAGCCGTATGAGGCTTCATTAAGTTGGAGCCGCATAAGTGTTCTCTTGAGCCGCATGAGGCTACGTTAAGTTGGAGCCGCATAAGCTCGAAAACACCCCTCAATTCTTTTTGTCTATCTTTTTAACTTATCTTTTTTTGTCTTCTTCTCAGTGAATTTGCCGGTTAATGCTGCTGGAGAACTCCTGGTAGGTCGTACCCAAGCTTCTCTGGGATATAGGTACGACCATATAGTTAGACATGTGGCGGACCAGTTTTCTAGTGACGAGCCTCCGACGAGATTGAATGCCCCCAAGAACCAGCCTTTCTATTTTCTCAATGCTATGATGAACTCCGGGAAATTAGAAGGGGAATACTTGATTCCTGAGTTCTTCTTCGGAGACGCCTTGACTGTGAAGAACAGTCAGGTTCTGGATGTGTCAGAGAACTGGATCTTTATTTCTAATGGGATGGCGATCCGCATCCCCCAAATAGAACGTCACTTCCCGCTATCTTGGTTCAATATGCTCCTATTGGACCAGAAGATGGAGGAGTCTTTAACTCCTACCCGAAGTGGGATGTTTGTAGGAGACATCCATTATAACAACAATATGAAGTCAGTGTGTGCAGGCAAGGTGCACACCAGCCGTTCTGTAATGGGATTGGCCCCAGGTACTTTCTTGAATGTGCCGGGTCCCAATTTCACGTTTTCTACAGCTGACACTTTTATGAACCAACTTGCTCGGAAGGGCTTCTATCCTATCGGCCGGTTGGCGCTCCCGAGTTGGATACACCCCATTCCCTCATGGACCAATCTGTCTACGTGGATCTTGCGAAAGTATAAGGTCTTCCTGTGTGAGATTGGTCTTTATCATGCTATTCGGGGCACCAGCCATGGCTTGCCCATAAACAAGAGATTATTCATATCCCTGCTGGAGATGTATAACCGTTATACGGGAACCTTCTATACACCCGTAGGGGAAATGGGGCTTGCGCTCCACGAAAAGCACGCGGTCTCCAAGCTTCCTTGGAGGGACAAGGCTTTTGAGGCGTACACTCCCACGAATAAGGAGTTCGAAGAGTTGGAGGGACGGTATCCAGGCTTCGTGGCTATTTATCAAGAGATATTATGCCACTATAGCACATGTCAGCAGATAGCCAGAAAGGACAGCAGCTCGGAAGGGAACGCTCCCCACACCAAGGACTGGGTGTGCTATCTCTTTACGACGGGTGCTTCAGGTCGAGTTACTTCCCGACGTCCTCAATCCCGGCAGGCAGTTCAAAATTTGGTGTCGTCGGCCAAGAGGGTGGCCACCACTAGTGACAGATTCGGGAGTAAAACTGACTCTTTTGGTTATTTTTATCAGGATACCCAAGAATTGTCAAAGAAGGCGCTCCTGGCGGGATTCTTGATGGTATGGCTGCAAAATTGTGTAGTCTTGGGAGGAGTTGGTTCTATTGAAAGGATCAGTCGTAATTTCATTCTTTCGGCTGTGAAGTTAGTTTCGTGAGTCAAGCTAGCTCTCCTCCCGGCCATGGTGTGCAGCATACACCGTGGCCTTCGCACTTTCACGTCCAAGGTTATCGCCCGCGATGTGACAAAAGATTTTGAACTGCACTATCATTATCTGATGGGGTAGCTACTGATGCATTATCCATCTTTGATGAGACCGAGCTCTGAAGACGGCGTAACTGACGACGATGCTTTTATCTTCCGTTATCGTAATGAGTCTTGGGAGTGCGAGACCATGCGCGCTTGCCGAATGGCACTGGCGAGGGCAGATATGTATAACATTTTTGTATCTGTTCCTAGTTTTACTACTGAGGAAATAGCGGCTGTACGTCATGATGGTATTGGGCCCCCTTAGCTTATGGACGACCAGATGCTGCTGTGGCTGCGTAACATCCGTTCTGGTCATTTGGTGTATCGCAACCGCAATACTGTCTTTCTGGAGCCTTATCTGCCCAGCAGGTTTGCCCGACGGTTTGGATACAGCCAATTTTTTCTAGACAGTCCCAGCTCTTGTCCGGATTTTGAAGGTAGCCTTCTTGACGGTATCAGGGCCTGGCACTACTATGATACATTCCATACTCGTACCATTTTCTCGGTCCCTGATATTAAGGCGCCGGTAGAGATCTTATATATGACAGCTCTATACCATGTCATGGCGAACAAACCCCCTGTCGGTTTTAACCCGGGTGCCAGTTTTATTGTCGGTACCGACCTGAAGGAGAGGTCCCAGGGGGCCAAGACAAGGAAGAGGAAGAATAGAGTCGAAGTGCCAGATTCGGACTCCACTACTGCGGATGATGAGGGCGACGAGCACGATGCGGATGACTCTTTCCTTCTGTTGGAAGATGTTGGGGCGGATCAGCCGTCTTTTTGCCAGATGAGATGGCGACAGATCAGCCACTCGTTGCACCAGGCCATGTACGAAAGCGTAGCAGGCAAGTTTCTCCTGTTGGCGGTATTTCTCGCTCCCTGAAACTGGCTGTGACTAGATACCGCAAGTTAACTATCAGGGAAAGAGGCGAGGAAGTTGACCCCGCATCAGAGGTGAGCAAGTCGCTACCGATTCTTTCTTTCTTCTAGCTTTGATTTTAATCATCTTCCTTCCCTCTTGTAGATGTCAAAAGAAGAGGAATCTCAAGTTGCCGAGGTCGTAACTTGGGATGACGGGGGCTCTGGTGAGCCTGCTCATGAAATTGCTGAATTCCATCAAGATAATGCTGATCGAGTTGCCTCTTCCTTCGAGATGGCTGGGACAGAGGAGCCGACCGAATTTAACTTGGAGATCGTGGGTGAGGAGACCATGGCACCTGCGAGCGAGCCGCAACCTCCATGCTCCTTCCTTGGTAAGATAAGCCGAATCTTAACTTACGATGAGGCCTATCTGCTCTATCATCACATCCTTCGGGTCAAGTCGATTGACTGTTGTCATGGACATGTAGGTCCTGCCTCTTCAGTGCCAATGATGGCCATTGTTGGGACAGACTCTGCCGAAGGGGCACTAGCGGAGAGTAGCGTATCCCCTCGCCTTCCAGCTCGTCCTGATGGGCCTTCCGCGGGCTCGAGTTCGACAAGTCAGGTGATGGGACAGCCGGGGCAGGGGACGATGGTCCTTGCATCTTCCTCTGCTTGGGCGGCTCCAAGAGTCGATCTCTCTGCCCTGCCAAGTGTCCAGGCTCTTCGGGTGGCAGAGGAAGAGTTAGCCGCTATCCGTGCATCGTTTTGCTTGGAATTTGTTCCTTTGGTGGCAAGTTCTAGCACAACTCCTTCGATGTTGCCGGCCACGCTTCCTCTGACACCGTCCTCTACAGAGGTCCTGGACGAAGCGTTACAGGACGTGGTCGACAGCTTTTATCGTCATTTAAAAAGGGGGATAGAGGCTGCTGTGGACAGAGGGACCTCTTTTGTCTTGGCCCGTCAATACGCTCGGGGTCAAATTGATATCCTTACGGCCCTTCCCGGTGGGGCAGGGGTGGCTGCACTTCTGAAGGCAAAATTACTGGAGACTGATCAGCTGGTGGCCCAGCTTCAGGTATTGCGGCAGGCTGACCTGCCTACTGCTATAGATCAGGAGCACGGTTCCCTCACATCTGCTATAAAGAAGGCAAGGGCTGCTTTGGATAAAACCAGGCCGGCCATACTGAAGGACCTCCGTGATCTGTCTAATCGATATGATCAATTGAGCAACAAAAATAAAGATGTTACAGCTCGGGAAGCGACTGCCTCCGGCGGGATCACTGACCCGGGGGAGCAGATCCTTGAGATTCAAAAGAAGTTAGCTTTCTTTGAGTCTGAGCTCGAGGCTGTCCGTACCGACAGGGGGCTAATTATCCAGGAGGCTGACAGAGTTAATCAAGCTTCGGCTGACCTGGTAATTGCCCTGAAGAAGTTGGATGACGACTGGCGGGCATTCATGGACCAGGATGATGCGGAGCGGTTGTCCCAGGAAGCCGAGAGTAGGGCTAGACAGCGGCTTGAGCGGGGGACCACCTTGGTGAGAAACCGCTGTTTTACTTAACAAAATGCTAAAAATGGAAATTGGCCTTTGAAAATAAAACGAAAAAAAGTACAAATTTGATTCTGGAAAAGTATTGCTATGAAAGTCTGATTCGTAAATGATCACTTTGTTCCTTGGACCATATGATGATGATGAAGATCACTGCTTGAAGTAGAACAACTGGAAGAACTAAGTCACCAGAAAGGTATCGACGCACTTGGGCACTGATGGCGAGGCCGAATGCTTTTCTGCTTTACTTCACTCTGTTCTGAAAGAAAGGTTAAAGAAGAATGCTCTGGAGAATCAAAATATCTAAGTTCTGATCTCTGTATTCTCTCCTGTCTCTGTGTGTGTCTGTGTTGAGAAAAATAAGTCTATTTATAGACTTGGGCTTTTGTGCGTAAAAATTTGGCAGAAGTTCCATCTTTACGCTAACAACTGCCACCCACGACTGAAGCCATCCTCTGTATATGTTGACACGTGTCCCATCATTTCAGTAAGAATAGGATACATGTACACACGTTCTTCGAGAAGAATGGCATGAAAGCCACGTAAGCAAACCACGTTCCAAACTGGTGGAGGAAATAGGGCGTAAAAAAGCCCCAATATACTCTGAGCGTAAAGCAGTAGATTAGGCGTAAAATAGCCCTGACATAGACTTCCCCCGTAAAGTGGTTGTTAAATAACCTTGAGCGTAAAAGCAGCTCAAATAGACTTTACGCACACGTCGACTGTTGAGCGTAAAGGCTCGTATAATCTTCGTGCGTAAAAGAAGCCGTAGTATGAGCGTAAAGTAGCTCAATCCACACACTAAACGACAACATTGGTCTTTGTGTAAAAACAAATCCCTTTGAATTCTGTGATATATGCCATCGTTAATATCTCCATGTCAGAGTTTGTATTAAATGCGAGATTGACAGCTTTGTCCAGCGTAAAAGTGGCTGATCTGTCTTTGGCGTAAAACCATGGGTATAGACCCGAGCGCAAAATGATTTGCCTGCTTTAGGCGTAAAGTGATTAGCCTTGTCTTGGGCGTAAAGTATTTAGCCTCTCTGCAGCGTAAAGTGGCTCAATTGGAGTGGAATGATCTATCACTTTGACTCATTCTTTGAAGCACTTTTTATGCTCCTACAAGACCCCCTTCAAAGTTTTCAAATATCTCCAAAATTTGAAACACTTTGAACAGAAGCGTAAAAGTTAAAACTTGATCAGTAAGCGTAAAATTCGGGATACGCAACCGTCATCCGCGTAAAAGCGGGGATACCCAACAGTCGGTGCAATTTTCTGGAATTTGAACCGATTTGAAAAGCTCCCTATAAATAGGGTTTTTCGGGGAGAGAGAGGATTTTACTTTGTTTCCTTGCTCTTGAATCCCTTTGCCTTCTCCTTCTTCAAATCCTTACTCTGATCTGATGGCTCTTAAGAAATCATCCGCCGCCGGTAGCAAGGGAAAGAAACCTGCCATTGATTCGTCATCGGCTGATCATGTGAAAATCCCTATTCGATCATCAACACCACACCGACAACCCAACCCGGCCGTAGCTCCGCCTATGATGGGTAAAACCCTATTCACTGGCTGGAAAAATCCGTCGAGGAAGAAGAAGATAACCCAAACTTTCAGCTTTTTACGCCCACGTTGTACGTGTTAGCGTAAAAACTGAAATAACAACATACGCCCACGTTGTACGTGTTAGCGTAAAAGATAAAAAGAATACGCCCACGTTACACGTGTCAGCGTAAAATTTGGGTTTACGCCCACAATTAATGTGCTAGCGTAAAACTTTACTACGCTCATGTTCATACATGCCAGCGTAAAAAGTTATATTGTGCTCACATTACTATGTGGTAGCGTAAAATTCATCAATCACTAAGAGACTTTGTAAAACAAAGACTTCATAAGATTTTATCAACTTTTAGTATGCGTAAAAGTCAATATCTTCAATAATAAAAACTTCGAACTAATTTGATCTCTTTTGTCTTTTTGTCAGTGGATTTGCATGTTCACCCTCTCGCAGAAGTTTTTGTCTCCTCTGTTGGTATGTTGGCTTCAAATTATCTGGAGGATCTGTCCCATGTCCAATTTCCCCAATCAAACCCTGATTATCCTAAAGAGAGGGCACAGTTGATAGCAGCTCAAGGGGATAGGATGTTGATGTCCATGATAAATGGAGAATTATTGAGTTCACTAGATGAACAACACTTCGCAAAACCAGCCTTCTTGTTTGGAGATGTAATTGATTGTAAGTCCCAGACACACCCCAAGAAGGAGTCTTGGGTTTTCAAATTTGGGGATAGAGCCATGTATCTTCCGGATATGGACAGAGATTATCCTTTGTCAGCATTCGTCCATGCTACCCATCCTCGATAAATGTTGTGGAATTTGACTCCCAGCAATCATGGATGACCGGGTAGAATTGTTGTCAAGAGAGAGCGTGCCAATGATATGGGATACTTTGCTAGTGTTCCCAATGGAGGTGTTACTTCTATTTTTGGCCTTATGCCAGGCTCTAATCCTAGCGAAGGTTCGGGTTTAATACAACCAGTACAAACCCAGATGTTTGTCAACAGATTTATGAGGACTGCTGTATTGTATCCTCAGACGAACCCCAGGCTGCCAGGATGGTTGACTCCGTTCAATCAAAACTAGATCCAGATAAGTATTTGGATGATGAAGAACTTTGAAGCGGAGTTAAAAGACATTGGTTTATATGAGGCGATAGCTTCCACTAGTCAGGGTATTCCTTCGAACGGAAACTTATTTCTGGCCTTGATGGAAATATATATGAGTTCGACGGGACCTTTTGCCACTCCGAAAGGCGAAATGGGCCTTGCTCTTCATGAGATGCAGTTTATCTCGAAACTGCCGATGGGGGAAGACCCATATGAGGAATACATTCCTTCCAACAGAGAACTGGCTGAAATCAGAGAGACTAATCCTCAGTTGATTGAGGTCTATGAGGAACTGATGTGTCACTACCTGATTTGTACTACAATGCATGAAAGTACATCTCATTTAGCGTACATCAACAAGTGGATGACTTATCTCTTCTTCCATAATGATAAGATATCCAAGGAAGACAAGAAAGGTTTCAGGAAAACAAAGCTCCGGTAATCAACATAGATTCGACAATCCCCTCTAACAAAATTCGTGATATGATGATTACCTGTAAATTCCCAAATAAATATCTGTCTACAAAGACTGGGGAATTCCCTGTCGGAACTGAAGCCTTGAGCTTCCTTAGATACGATAGTCAGAAAATCTCCAGGAGAGCTTTACTGGTAGGCTTTCTTTCTTTATGGCTGAGAAGATGGGTTGTGCCGGGCATTGGTACTGTTGACAGAATCCATCGTAGTGTACTATGGCCAGCAGTACGCTTGGTTTTTAAAGTCAGGATTAACCTGCTGTCAGCCATGGTGTGTCGAATAAATGCAGGTTTAAGGACCTTCGGTGAGGAGTTAATCAACAATGCTCCTCATCAGAATGTTTTTCCTAGATTAGAAATGCCCTACACTTATCTGATGGGCTGGCTGTTGCATCACAACTGCAGATTGTTACCACCAGGCCCAGGTGATGATGCGGAGGTCTTCCTCCAAAAATTCAGCAAAGCTACATGGATCGCTACGACTGCGGCGGATACCCGAGCAGTTCTGAACTATTCTTATGGTTGGAACTTCTTCTGTACCCGGCCGTAAGTTCCAGCAGATTGCTTCGGTGTTCAGTTTGAAGATGAAGTCGAAGGAAGAGTTGTATTACCACAATCAGTCTTTAGATGGCTTCAGTGCATCAGACCTTCTCATCTGATGTACAGAAATGAAGAAATTATGCGTTTGAACCATACTTACCCAGTAGGTTTGCTCGCCAATTTGGGTACGACCAACTTCATGTTGGTAATCCTTCGACTAGTTTCCGTCACTATGGAAAATTACTTGACGGAGCTAGAGGTTGGAGGTATTTCGGTGCTGCTCGCACTGGTGCTAAATTTAGAATTTCGACCGCCACCAGCACTACAGATCTATGTATACTCCATACGTATGCCCACTTTTACGCTTCAATTCGTTCTTTTGCCCATGGTTACAATATGAGGGGTAGTTTGAGGTGGCCTAAAGAAGGAGATATTAAGGAGCAGGTCAGGGTACCAACAGACATCCCTGACGATACTGGCATTCCATATCCATTTTTAGAAGTTATCCCAACAGGAGTTGGAGAACCAGCTGCAGAACCTATCATCATTGGCAAAGGCCGAAAAGAAAACAAAGTGCAGCCGTCACATCTCCAACGAAAACTCCAGAAAAGAAGAAGAGGTCTACCACAAAAGGGCCTTCCAAACCAAGAGCCCATACTCCAGAAGACGATACTTTGATTGAAGAGGATCATCTTGTCGGTTCTTCCTCAGTCCATCCTGGAGAAGGATCTTCAGCCCCTTCACCAATAGTTGGATCAGGAGCTGTAACACTTTTGTCTCCTGGACGTCTTAGCACCTCACTCCATTTATCTTTACCATCCAAGGCACAAGCTACAGAAGGTGCTACAACTGTATCCACCACTGATCAAGACCGCATCCCATCAGACGAACCAGCTCTTGACTTCGAGGATGATGACTGGGATGGTGATTATGATACATATCTTGAAAAAATGCACATATTCCAAGTATTATACAAAACCTATACGGAATTATATATCATGATTTTGTATACTAACTTATTCTGTTCGTTTTACAGATGTCATAATTGCACCAAAGCCTATGGCTCCTCCTCCTCAAGAAGAAGACATTTATGAGGAAAATGAGGAATCTGGGGAGGAAGCTTCTCCTTCAGAAGACACAGACGTCGAAGAGGAGGGAGTGCAAAAGCATGAGATGGAGACTCAAGAAGAACATCCTCCATCATTTGTGGCACAACAAGCACAATCTAAAGTGTCCTCTCCTGCTGAGGACCAACACAAAGAGAAGACTACAGTCGACCCCACTGTAGGTGATGATGGAGCTGCTGGAGGAGAACCAGACTTGAACAAAGAATCAGCTGTAGAGAGTTTCACCACAACTGAAGCAGTAGAAAATCCTGCGGAGCAAACGATTGAAGAATATGCTGAAGGCATGCTTGAGCCACCAACAGAAGGTGGGGAAGTTATAATAACATCCTCTACTGTTGTTACTGATCCGGTACCAGTTTCTGACAAGCCAATGCCGAAACCTGAATTAGCTCCTGCAACTGTTATCACATCCATCAATACTACCGCCGCCAGAACTCCAGAAACGGCTGGAGTAACAAATATTGAAGACATTGCTTCTGAAATTCCTGGAAACCAAGCAGCAGTGACAACAATAGCTCCATCTCAGCTTGTTGTTACACCAACAATATCTGCAGATATTGGAGATACAATCCATGAAACTTCTGAGAATCAATTGGCTATGATGGTAGTAACAGCAACGACTTCGTCTCATCCTGCTATCATGCCAACCACATCTGCTTCCGACCCCCAAAGAAGAGATTTATTAGATATTGCCGCCACACCAAGCTCCAGCATAGAAATGAATCTCCTAGTTTAGATTCATACTAAACTTTTTATAAAACTTTAGCAACTTTGATAAAGATGGTCCTGAATAAGGGTCTCAGCTATGAGATTTTGAAGACGGCAATGGCTCTGACTATCAAGAATGTTGCCATGTTCAATGATGTTGAGAGAGCTGCCACATTAGAGAAAATTGTGGAGGACCTTGAGCAGCCGATTGGAGAATATCTCAGGCTATCAAATGAGACTGTTGAAGGCCTCATTCAGGAGGAGTATGATGCCTTAACAGCTGATTATCTTGCTCGAGAGACTACATATAATACAGTTCTCCATGAACACAGTCTGAAGGTTGCCAAAGAGAAAGCCTTTTTGGCTGGCATAAAACCTGTACTGCATGGTCACAGAGTGGCTTATGATGCTTTGAACATAGATATTCAGAGCAAGAATGACAAAATCCGTGAAGTCGAGGCAGAGCTAGCTTGCTTAAAGGCTGAAAGGGAGAAGATGATCGATGCTTGAAATCTGTACCTCACCCAAAGCTCAATTTTAGAAGAACAAGCTTTTGGGGCTGAATCGACCATCAGAACCCTTGATGAAGCCAAGGACAATTTGATAATCACCTTCGCTGAACATTCCTGTATTTGCACCCCCGAAGCTCGACGTGCAGAGGCTACCAAGAAGGTTATGAGTTCTCGTGGAAAGCGGTTAGAAGAATTAAAGAAGTTGCTTCAAGATGTTTCCACTCCACCTTAAGAGAGTGCTTTGTCATCTTTTCTCTTATTTATTTTGTAGTGTTTCCACCAGAAATGAATGAAAGATTTGTTTTGTGATCCTATCGTTTATTTGGAATTTAAACAATAGGTAAGAGATAGAAAGCACTTATCAGAGGTTATATGAACATGACAAGTTTTCTAAACTCAAAATATTATATTTATCCAGAGGTAATATGGACATGATAGATAATGAAATCTTGTTTTCTGTTTAGAGTGTACAATACTATCAGAGGTAATATGAACATAACAGTACGTAAGAACTCAAAGAGAAGTAGATTAATATCTATGCAGAGGTCAAATGGACATGATAGATAGGAAAGGAAGGTGGATTTAGTATTTATCCAGAGGTTATGAAAACATGATAAATAATAAATCCAACTTTATATACCAATTGGTAAGATAGGAGATCAAAATCCCTCTCCAAAGAGACAAGTAATCAGCTTAACCAAACTTTGGTAGCTGGGGATTAAGAAGACAGATGTCATTGAAGATATATATGAAAGAAATAAATGAACCAATCATGGCTCAAGGGACATTTTCAAATGGCTCGGATTCACCATCAGTTTGAACCATGTAAGCTGAAAATATTTGCTCAGATTTATCATATGAGGAACGAGACATATCAGTTTCAAAGAATTGGACTTCTTCTGAATCCGATGATTGCGAAGAGCTAGAAGAGAATTCTTCTTGTATATCGTTATTAAATATGTTGGACGGATCATATCCCAACCCATGATGAGTCTTTTGGTAAAACAGATCACCACATAATGGTAGTTGTCTACCCTTGTCTTGATTGAGACCTTGCATAGTCTTCAAATTATATCCCATGTTCTGGATAATCTTGATAGATTGTTGACTATACTTGTCAATTCAGATTCTTCCCTTGTCTTTATCCTTCAACTCATCTGCCTGAGCAACAGGAATATTTTTAGCCAGGCCAAACACAATTTGGCGCTTGTTTTTCTTATCAGACGGAACCACGAAATAAGATTCTACGTGACGTCTAAAAGTTACGCAAGCTTGTGATGAAGCGGCCACAGGTAGAAGATAAGGAGAAGATGTTAGGAACCTTTGATCATAAGGTCCAACATCTACATGAGGAGGAAAAGAATTTTCCTTATGATCGATGTATAAAGTTTCTTCTGGCTCAACTGTCGTCTTTATGTTGATGACTTTGATTATCAGAAGATAAAGTCATTCTTTCGATAAACTTGACAGCCATATACTCGAAAAGGAAATTTTCATTGATATCAAAAAGTATAGAATGATCAATATTTACATCATTTATAATTTGACTGCTATGCTTCGGATTAATCATCAGTGGACCATTATCTATCTTCTGCGTTGTTTTGCCATGATTGACAATCAATGGTGGTTCTGGATCATTCGTACAAGAAGTACGTCCTTTGACCTTGATCATAAAAGGTTGAACTTGGCTCTTAGCAGGAATATTTGTTGATTCCTCATATGAAGTTTGAGTTCTTCCTTTAACCTTGATTATCAGAGGTTGATCATTGACAGATTGGGATTGGATTCGTCCCTTGACTATGATCTTCAATGGTTGCTCCTCTGGCAGATCTTCATTAATAGACTGATCCTTAGTAGGTGATTGATCTTCAGCAATGTCTGATATCTCTTTCACATGCTCTTGTTTATAAAGCCTTGAATCAGAAAAATAGGCTTCGACACCCTTGAAGGGATTGATATCAGCAAACTCAGTCTTCACAACTCCTTAGGAATCCACATACTTGAAGCATTGGTGGAGAGTTGAAGGTACAATATTGTGCTCATGAATCCACGGTCTCCCCAAAAGGATATTATAGGAGACGTCTGAGTTGATAACATAGAAAGTTACCATGGTTCGAAGATCACCAATCTGAATCTGCAGACGAATCTTCCCCAATGGTTTGCTCTTGCCAGAGTTGAAACCGACTATCGTAGTACTAGTGTAAGTCAATTCACTAGTAGGAATCCTCAGGGGTCTTAGCATACTCTAAAGAATTATGCTAATTGAGGACCCAGGATCAATGTAAATCCTGTCAATTTCAGTGGATCCAATATACCAGTGTAGCACAAAGTCTGTCATGTTTGTTATGCTTCAACAGCATATCTTCTTGTGTAAAGGTGATGTTGGGAATTGCTTCCATCCCATTATGACATTGTGGACATGACACTGGTATATTATCAGGAGTCTTGAGTTGAGCCAAGCATGAATCTGCTTGAAGTAAAGCTTCACTCAAAGTCTCTCTGCTTTCTCTGGAAAGGCGAAGCAACTCAAATATAGATAGTCTAGCCGGAGTATTGGCCAACTGAGCAAGAATATCAAACTTGTAAGGCTTCATCACCACCCCCTGACTGGAAGCAGACTTCAATGGGACGTCGAAGCATACTGCTTTCTGTTTCCCCTTTTCAACCACAGAAGGTTTAGCAGGAACATGAGAGGGTTGAGTTGGTAGTGTCTCCACTACGTCTTCAGCTTCTTTGGAGGATCCCTCATAGTCTTTATGGTACTCTTTTCCAGATCTTGTACCAGCAAAAGATTCTTCCTCAGACTCAGGAGAAGGAAGTACCATATTACAGGATTTTGTCTTCCCTCTCTTAGCCTTCTTCTTGTGTGGATTGTTACGAGGAACTTCAGAACCCAATCCAACAGTAGAATTTTGATTTTGAATCTGTAAAGGAAGTCATATTCCTTTATCATAATTCAAACATTCTGCCTTTTGAAAGTCATAACCTATCTTCTTCATGAGATGAACAGATTGCTGACTATACAAGTGAGTGGGCAGCGAACTTTTGACAGGTGTTTCAACAGAGGAAGATGAAGAAGCAAGACCTTCTGTAACCTCAGGAGAATGAAGAATAGATGTCTCTGTAGTTACGGGAGGAGAAGGATTCGGGATACGAGGAAAAATCCCTGTCGGAGCTTTTTCATAAGCAGCAAAGACTTGTTGTGCCCGATATAAAGGAACACTATTCATGGCTAACCACTGTTGATGAGTATGCTTGAGCTTGGTAGGAGGAGCTAGACTTGGAGGACAGATGTTCAGTCCTTTCAGTCTATCTTCTAAAGGAAGGCCATCCCATAGATGATCCAAGTCATCAGGATCTGGAATAACATGAGAAATCATGTTGCAGGTTTTGACTTTCTTACCCTTCTTGGATTTTGAAGTTTTATCTTCATTTTCCAACTCAGGCACTAAGTCAGGATGTACCCACATGATTTCACCATTCTTTAGTGTGAGCGACAGTAATCCTGCATTTTCTTCTCTAGCAGGCGGGATATTCACGATCTTCATCGTCGCCTTCGAAATTGGGATAATTCCATCTGGAACTTGCTGTAGAGAAAATCTCCGAACTGAAGAGAAACCATATTGGTCGTAATCGTATGGTCATCATTGGTTAAAGCAATAGCACCACCATTTATCAGCTCTTGGATTTTCTTTTTCAAGGCATAGCAAGCACTGGTAGGATGATTAATGTATCTATGATAGATACAATATTTGGGATTGTCAGTCAGATTCACCTCATTAGGCCTCTTTGGCTCCAGAATCTGAAGTTTACCACTCTTCACCAGACATTAAAATATCCCTGGGATATCACTTTCGTCAAAAGAGTATTCTTCCTTTGGCCTGGAAGATTCTTGATTGTTCGGCGTCGTTTTGTTCTTGGAAAGATTGACCATAAGAGTATCTTTTTCTTTCACATTACGATTGCCAGGATTATTACTAGGATTACTTTTCTTCCCTTTATCTTCTGAAGCAAAAATCATCCCATGCTCTCGAGCCAACCTACCATTGGTCTCGGCAGAAACTGCTGCTATGATAAACGAAGCCCAATCTGAGAATTGGGAACCCGTGAAAACAGCGATGGATGGTCGCAGATTCATCTTGCATGTATCAATCAACGCTGAATCTGGCATACCAGGAGGCATCTTTAAATGTAACACCCAGTTTTCTAGATGAGGGTAATTTTGAAATTTTGTAATTATAATTATTATTTATTGATAATTATTTTATATTATGATTTTTGGTAATTTTTAATCATTTTTAAACTATTTAAAATTATGACTTGTGATTTTGACATTTTACTATTGTGTGGTTTTAATTCGAGGAATTTGTTACCCCCAATTTTCAGGAAACAGGAGTATTTTTGTCATTTTGTATTTTTAAAATATTTTTGAAATTTATTTTATTATTTATGATATTGTTTTGGGGTTATTTGAGTCGGGTTCGAATTTCAGCTCAATCCGACTTGAAACGGGGACCCGGGGGTAGTGTTGACTTTAGTGGACCCACACATTAGTTAGCCATGGCTCACATGATAGAAATATTTTAGTTAGAGGTTAGACTAATTATTATGGATAAGGTTAGTGTGATTAGAGATTTTAGAATGACTAATTTAGCCCCAACCAATTAGCCCTTTCCTAATACTAATAGAATAGGTTAGTGGGGGCATTTTAGACCTTACCATAATAGGACAAATAGCCCCATATGGCCAGCCACTTTGGGAGAGGATAGGCTCAAGTTCATTTCATTATTCTCATCCACACTCTCTCTCTTGTTTTTCCCCAAATTCCTAGAGAGCAATCCCTAGCAATTTCTCCACCAAATCCTTCCATTTTGCCACCAAATCTTCTTCTTTCTTTCTCCATTCTAGCCAAGGAGGAAGCTACCCAAGTTTGGGAGGATTCGGAGCGCGTTCGTGTCCTTTTGGAACCTCTACGTGTCGGTGTCGCTCCGGAAAGGCTTTTCTTCGATTCGATCTACCGGAAGGTATAAATCCCTTCTCCTTTTCATTTCCTCATGCATATAGGTCTATTTTGAACCCATAGAAATGACCCCCATGGTTGTATCTCCATTTATGTCCATTTTGTGTCCAATTGGAGGTCATAGGAGTGTCCTTTGTGTTGTGGTTGTATCCATGTGAAAAAATCCTAAATTTGGACACATTATGTGTTGTTGTTATCTATGAATGAATTATTACATGTTTAATCTCATATTTTTGTATTGGAGATGTGTTCTATAGTGTCTCATATATATATATTAGTGTAGAGAGTGAGTTCTTGATATATTATGTTATATACTTGTGTTCTTTTGTCTCAAACTACCCAAATTCGTCATAATTTTTATCCACGTTTTTAGTAGCAATAACAACTTAGAAATGTCATAACTTTTAGCTTAAAACTTCGGTTTATCTCTCTTTTTTTAAAAGAACCGTATCGAAGTTAGCTTTCCAAATATATGTTTTTATAAGCCAAATTCTTTCTGTAACTTTCTGTAGAATTATTTGAGTGTCAGCTGTACGAAAGACGAACGTGTTTCGGTATTTTCGCAATTTTGGGAGCTTTCGGACACGAAAATACGATCCGTTTGAAGTTTCGGAAAGCTAACATAAAGTACTACAACATACTTTAATCCTAGAATTTAGTGAATGCCCAATTAGTACAGTATTGATTTTAAGTAAAAGAGTGACTATACGATATATGCATTTTGTGTAACCTATGAGCCTATGTAGTATGGATATTAAATGAATATAGAGTATGTAATGCATGATATGTTAGATGAATAAAATGATATATATATATATGATATATATCCTATTTACATTAATGTATAAATATGGTTGAATGCAAGCATATAGGAATGCAATTAATGTAATATATGTAAGCAATGCATAAATGCATGAATGAAAGAATGATATACAATGCATGCATGAAAGTATATAATGAATGCTAGATATAAATGCAAGGTATATATATGTAATAATAGATATGAATGCATAATGTATAAATATTATAAATGCAATATCAGATTTCATATGTAGACATAGAACCAATGCATAGCTGATATTTAGATTGAATGTTAGTTCATTTTAGGTTGTTCGAACACTGAACTGTCCATGTAAGCATATATACCTTCCTTTTCCTATTACCAAGCCAATTTTAGTTTTCAATATAGTGGAATGTCTATGAATGTAATGTTAACCTTCAACCCCTTAATACGAAATGTTAGTTAATTTCAGTATTAGACAATGCATGAGCTGTATGCATATGGGATGTTGGCTTAATGGCAGATTTCGGATAACATGGTTCATTTTATGTGGTTAGTTACACCAGTTTATGGGATAGCTCACTTTAGTTTATTTGTAAATGTGGAACTAAACTGAGAATGAACATCACCCTCTGCACAAGGAGACCCCACTCTATATCAACCACCATGTCATGTAACCCTTCTCTAAATGATTGCTATAAAATATATAGATTTATGTAAAGTATAGATGCATGTTAGTTATAACTTAAATAGTCTCTACTCTAATGTATATAGATGTATACTTGTAGCCATGTATGTTAAGTATAATACATGTGTAATGTAGATGGGTTAGCTTTGTGCCATGTGTAGTGTAAACTCATAACTAGTATTGATTTCTCTTTTCATGTACACCTCCTTGTTCACACACACACACATAGCTTTACATGTTAGTTCTTTTCTCTTATATATATATATATATATATATAATGTTGAATATACATGAATGTGATGTATCTTGATATGTGACTTGTGTTGGCTTGTATAGCCTTGGATTTGTATGGTGTGTAGTAGCTAGGGTAGACTAGTTAGGCCTAGTGAGACTTCTTTGAGTCTATGTTGACCCAGTTGACCTAGCTTTGACTAGATAGTTGACTAGAGTTGACCAAGTGTTGACTTTAGCCTAGTTTGACCTAGACAGCATGTAGATACATTGTAGCAGTCTATTTTCTTATTTTAGACATGTTGTAACTTGTGTTGCTCTGATTAGGAGACAGATACCTCTCCTCAGGCTGTACATTTACTTCAGACATTCAGATACGAGGCGAGTACATTCTCTGACCGTTTCATACTTGCCTGGATTTACATTCTTGCTCTAGATTACTGTACTTGATGCTGACACGATTGTTATCACGGATTGGTACTATAAGGATATTCTTTTGGGATGTTATCCCCTTGTATTCACTAGATACATATTGTGATGTGTGTTTCACTTCCATATTGTATTTACTGAATACCTATATCCTTGTACACTCATTGTGCATATTGTACTCTCATTATCACATGAGTTCCAGGAATAGACCATTGTATACTATTGTATAATATTGTACAACTATTGTATAATATTGTACACCTATTGTATAATATTGTACATCCATTGTATAACATTGTACACTATTGTGCAAGATAACATAACTGGAGTGGATCCTTGTGTATTGATTGGGGAGAGGGAGTAGAATTGGTTATGTAATCAAATCCTATTGTACAAGATTGTATAACTATTGTATATGTCTATTGTACACCCACGTACAATGGAGTTACCATTACATTTTCCTAGACCGTTTACATAACCATATTGTACTCTAAATCACAGTAGGCTTACAGTTCTTACTTATCATATTTAGATATTTTCTGTTATCAAATCTCTACTGTTTTTCATACACTTCTTTCTTTCAGCATTTCATGTACCTTACTCTATTGTATGCTTTATATTTCCTAACATGATATGAACTGCGTGAGATGTTTTGTGCTCGCTCCCGTCCTGACTGGACCTGTTGAAAATTTTACAGAGGATGATGAGGAACCCTGCACCCTTACTTGGAGTTTGCCTAGTTGACACTCGCGACCTGGACCCCTGGGGAGGTTCAGGCAGCTGCTCAGGATGATACCTTGTATAGTGTAGATAGCTTAGACTGTTCTTTCTTTTCATGCTTAGCTGTTGTCTTTGTTTTCAGAGTTGTATATTTTAGAGATGTTGAGACTTGTATTCTATTTCTGATGTACCTCAGTTGAGGATTTCTTATCAATTTCCATCGTGCTACATTCTACCTTAGATTGTGATTGAGTTGTACCTCGGTGTTGGCCTCCTTCTGGAGAGTATATTTCATGTTATGTAGTTATAGTTCATGACCTAGAACAGCGTTCTACCGCCGACACTGCGGCGTAGGCTGGGCGTTGTTACGTTCTCGTACCCTCACGGTGGGTACGGGTCATGACACGTTTTTAGTGGTGGCCCATGCAGGTCGAGTTTATGTAGTGGTATTCGAACTAGAGTATCACTACAGCCTGCAGTAGGATTATGATATTTTGGAGGTACTCAATCACATTAGGAAAAACTCTTAATCAGATTCATTTTTGTCAAAAATTGTTGCTTATTGACTTTCCTTGAATATAAACTGTCCTCCTTTGAATTTTTTGCTTCATTCTCAGAAATTGCTTCTTGTTTGATCAGTTTTTATGATGGTTATGAAGACACGATCTCATCGCTTCGGTTCGGGGGATACTATCGAGAGGCTGGCCACCTCTCATCCTGTTCATCAGGGCCTCGAGACCGCAGCTTCTGTTGTGCTGACTCAGGTTGGTGTTTCTGCTACATTGGAGGTGCACCTCTATCTATACAGAGATTTTCTCCCGTCATTTCTGATTTCTCTCAGCATCGGTGATTCATGCAGCATCAGCAGCAGACCAGGAAAAACTAGCAGGGCGAGCTATCGTCAGGACAGTCAAGGATACGCAAACCATTGGAGATCTTGCTGCAAGTTCCGTTCTTCTCAATTCCATTCCCACAATTGTCTTTTATAATTACCTTGAAATCCGATTCCATCTGTTCCTTGTTGATTGATTAATTTTGTCCTGTTACTCTTTTGTTTGTTTGTTTTTTCTTCTGAGAAAATCATATGGGCTAGGTCGCCTAAATCATGGAATCTAAAATCCTCGATAGTCATGTTAGTTGGCATAGTGAGGACATGTAGTCAGATTTTGGATGTATTCTCAGGTATGGGAATTTAAGGTTTTCGTCGTCACATGCGGCAGTGCAAAAATTTTAAATACCATGAACCTAGAGGTACGTACCTTAGTCAAGGACTCTGTGATTATCGTAGCCTTGCTCACTAGCATGATGAAGACACTGGACAACAGGATTTTGGACAGACGCATATGATTAACAGATTGTATCTTGAGAAGGTTTAAACATCATTCCCTTTTGATTGTTATAAATGACTTAGGAGTAGGGATATTTAGTTTTGTAGAGCTTATTCATAGGTAGTTCCTTCATAGTATAATGGTATGATGACTTGTAGAGTGTCTGTACCCTAGAGGTGATAGTTAGCATTGGTGTTAGAATAGTAACCCATTGCAGATAATTCTTCTGTTATCTATAATACCAACCAGTTACACATAGGATGTTAGTATGCCTTACATCCTTGATGATTATTACTACTTTCCCTTACCTTTTCCAGTGAGGCACCCATGACCAGAGCCTGCCTTTGAGTATAGTTGTAGTTTCACCTAAGACCGAGAGGTCTATTTGCATAAATAGATTGCATATGATATTGGCATATGGGATATAGGTTAGTTGGTATCTATAGGCCATTGTTGTATAGGGTTATAAACATGTTGTTTAGCCTATACTTGGTTCAGTTTTCCATTTTAGTTAAGTTATCTTCGTGTTGAGTTCCTTTGTGTTGATCACCTTTATAGGCAGTGTGCAGACCCTTCACTAGATACCATGTTCCCTTGATTCAGACCATTCATCCTTAGCCTAGTTCTAAGCATTGTTTCAGACCCTTATAAGTTTAGTCTGCCTTAACCCTTGGTTGATCAGTCATGTATATATATAGATGATATACTTAGGATATATGTGATGGGTTGTTGTTCTTGAGAATATATATATATGTATATGTGGTATTTGGTATTCATGGGCTTAGCTTGTAGGTATTTAGTTATAGGTGACTTGATAGGATTGGAAAGTTAAGAGCTAGTCTATTATAGAGTTTCTCTTTTGTAAATTCTAGTTGCCAACACCTAAATAGCTAGCATAGGTAAAACCCTAAGAAGTTGACCAGTTGATGACCAAGTACTTGAATGTTGAGAAATTGACTAGTGATTGACCCTTGACTATGTTTGACCTAGAAGGGGGTGCGATCATCTTAACTTCGAGGACGAAATTTCTATAAGGTGGGTAGGATTGTAACACCCAGTTTTCCAGATGAGGGTAATTTTGAAATTTTGTAATTATAATTATTATTTATTGATAATTATTTTATATTATGATTTTTGGTAATTTTTAATCATTTTTAAACTATTTAAAATTATGACTTGTGATTTTGACATTTTACTATTGTGTGGTTTTAATTTCGAGGAATTTGTCACCCCCAGTTTTCAGGAACAGGAGTATTTTTGTCATTTTGTATTTTTGAAATATTTTTGAAATTTATTTCATTATTTATGATATTGTTTTGGGGTTATTTGAGTCGTGTTCGAATTTCAGCTCAATTCGACTTGAAACGGGGACCCGGGGGTAGTGTTGACTTTAGTGGACCCACACATTAGTTAGCCATGGCCCACATGATAGAAATATTTTAGTTAGAGGTTAGACTAATTATTATGGATAAGGTTAGTGTGATTAGAGATTTTAGAATGACTAATTTAGCCCCAACCAATTAGCTCTTTCCTAATACTAAAAGAATAGGTTAGTGGGGGCATTTTGGACCTTACCATAATAGGACAAATAGCCCCATATGGCCAGCCACTTTGGAAGAGGATAGGCTCAAGTTCATTTCATTATTCTCATCCATACTCTCTCTCTTGTTCTTCCCCAAATTCCTAGAGAGCAATTCCTAGCAATTTCTCCACCAAATCCTTCTATTTTGCCACCAAATCTTCTTCTTTCCTTCTCCATTCCAGCCAAGGAGGAAGCTACCCAAGTTTGGGAGGATTCGGAGCTCGTTCGTGTCCTTTTGGAACCTCTACGTGTCGGTGTCGCTCCGGGAATGCTTTTCTTCGATTCGATCTATCGGGAGGTATAAATTCCTTCTCCTTTTCATTTCCTCATGTATATAGGTCTATTTTGAACCCATAGGAATGACTCCCATTGTTGTATCTCCATTTGTGTCCATTTTGTGTCCATTTGGAGGTCATAGGAGTGTCCATTGTGTTGTGGTTGTGTCCATGTGGGAAAACCCCAAATTTGGACACACTATGTGTTGTTGTTATGTATGAATGAATTATTACATGTTTAATCTCATATTTTTGTATTGGAGATGTGTTCTATAGTGTCTCATATATATATTAGTGTAGAGAGTGAGTTCTTGATATATTATGTTATATACTTGTGTTCTTTTGTCTCAAACTACCCAAATTCGTCATAATTTTTATCCACGTTTTTAGTAGCAATAGCAACTTACAAATGTCATAACTTTTAGCTTAAAACTCCGATTTATCTTCCGTTTTTTTTAAAAGAACCGTATCGAAGTTAGATTTCTAAATATATATTTTTATAAGCCAAATTCTTTTTGTAACTTTCTGTAGAATTATTTGAGTGTCAGCTATATGAAAGACGAACGCGTTTCAGTATTTTCGCGATTCCGGGAGCTTTCGGACACGAAAGTGCGATCCGTTTGAAGTTTTGGAAAGCTAACATAAAGTACTACAACATAATCTAATCCTAGAATTTAGTGAATGCCCAATTGGTACAGTATTGATTTTAAGTAAAAGAGTGACTATACGATATATACATTTTGTGTAACCTATGAGCCTATGTAGTATGGATATTAAATGAATATAGAGTATGTAATGCATGATATGTTAGATGAATGAAATGATATATATATATATGATATATATCCAATTTACATTAATGTATATATATGGTTGAATGCAAGCATGTAGGAATGCAATTAATGTAATATATGTAAGCAATGCATAAATGCATGAATGAAAGAATGATATACAATGCATGCATAAAAGTATATAATGAATGCTAGATATAAATGCAAGGTATATATGTAATGATAGATATGAATGCATAATGTATAAATATTGTAAATGCAATATCAGATTTCATATGTAGACATAGAACCAATGCATAGCTGATATTTAGATTGAATGTTAGTTTATTTTAGGTTGTTCGAACACTGAACTGTCCATGTAAGCATATATACCTTCCTTTTCCTATTGCCAAGCCAATTTTAGTTTTCAATATAGTGGAATGTCTATGAATGTAATGTTAACCTTCAACCCCTTAATTCGAAATGTTAGTTAATTTCAGTATTAGACAATACATGAGCTGTATGCATATGGGATGTTGGCTTAATGGCAGATTTCGGATAACATGGTTCATTTTATGTGGTTAGTTACACCAGTTTATGGGATAGCTCACTTTACTTTATATGTAAATGTGGAACTAAACTGAGAATGAACTTCACCCTCTGCACAAGGACACCCCACTCTATATCACCCACCATGCCATGTAACCCTTCTCTAAATGATTGCTATAAAATATATAGATTTATGTAAAGTATAGATGCATGTTAGTTAAAACTTAAATAGTCTCTACTCTAATGTATATAGATGTATACTCGTAGCCATGCATGTTAAGTATAATACATGTGTATTGTAGATGGGTTAGCTTTGTGCCATGTGTAGTGTAAACTCATAACTAGTGTTGATTTTTCTTTTTATGTACACCTCCATGTTCACACACACACACATAACTTTACATGTTAGTTCTTTTCTCTTATATATATATATATATATATATATATATATATATATATATAGCAAATGATCTTTAGCCTAGTGGTTAAGAGAGATGCATGCGGCCCAAGTGGTCGGGAGTTCGAGCCTCCGGTGGAGGCGAGTTCGCCACAAGTACCCATTGATTCAAAATATATATATATATATATATATATATATATATATATATATATATATATATATATATATAATGTTGAATATGTATGAATGTGATGTATCTTGATATGTGACTTGTGTTGGCTTGTATAGCCTTGGATTTGTATGGTGTGTACTAGCTAGGGTAGACTGGTTAGGCCTAGTAAGACTTCATTGAGTCTATGTTGACCCAGTTGACCTAGCTTTGACTAAATAGTTGACTAGGGTTGACCAAGTGTTGACTTTAGCCTAGTTTGACCTAGACAGCATGTAGATGCATTGTAGCAGTCTATTTCCTTATTTTAGACATGTTGTAACTTGTGTTGCTCTGATTAGGAGACAGATACATCTCCTCAGGCAGTACATTTACTTTAGACATTTAGATACGAGGCGAGTACATTCTCTGACCGTTTCATACTTGCCTGGATTTACATTCTTGCTCAAGATTACTGTACTTGATGCTGACACGATTGTTATCACGGATTGTTACTATAAGGATCTTCTTTTTGGATGTTATCCCCTTGTATTCACTAGATATATATTGTGATGTGCGTTTCACTTCTATATTATATTTACTGAATACCTATATCCTTGTACACTCATTGTGCATATTGTACTCTTATTATCACATGAGTTCCAGGAATAGACCATTGTACACTATTGTATAATATTGTACAACTATTGTATAACATTGTACACCTATTGTATAATATTGTACATCCATTGTATAACATTATACACTATTGTGCAAGATAACGTAACTGGAGTGGATCCTTGTGTATTGATTGGAGAGGGGGAGTAGAATTGGTTATGTAATCAAATCCTATTGTACAAGATTGTATAACTATTGTATATGTCTATTGTACACCCACGTACAATGGAGTTACCATTGCATTTTTCTAGACCGTTTACATAACCATATTGTACTCTAAATCACAGTAGGCATACAGTTCTTACTTATCATATTTAGATATTTTCTGTTATCAAATCTCTACTGTTTTTCATACACTTCTTTCTTTCAGCGTTTCATGTACCTTACTCTATTGCATGCTTTATATTTCCTAACATGATATGAACTGCGTGAGATGTTTTGTGCTCTCTCCCGTCCTGACTGGACCTGTTGAAAATTTTACAAAGGATGATGAGGAACCCTGCACCCTTACTTGGAGTTTGCCTAGTTGACACTCGCGACCTGGACCCCTGGGGAGGTTCAGGCAGCTGCTCAGGATGATACCTTGTATAGTGTAGATAGCTTAGACTGTTCCTTCTTTTCATGCTTAGCTGTTGTCTTTATTTTCAGAGTTGTATAATTTAGAGATGATGAGACTTGTATTCCATTTCTGCTGTACCTCCGTTGAGGATTTCTTATCTATTTCTATCGTGCTACATTCTACCTTAGATTGTGATTGAGTTGTACCTCGGTGTTGGCCTCCTTCTGGAGAGTATATTTCATGTTATGTAGTTATAGTTCATGACCTAGAACAGCGTTCTACCATCGACACTGCGGCGTAGGCTGGGCGTTGTTACGTTCTCGTACCCTCACGGTGGGTGCGGGTCGTGACATTAAAGTAGCATGTCGAAAACATTCGATGAACGTCCGAGTATCTTCTTTCTCCTTTTGTTTGATTTCTATCAAAGAAGACATGTTCATGTCCATACCTTCTTCATAGAAATGGGAGAGAAATATTGCCTTGAATTCGTCAAAAGACGAAATAGAATTATCGGGTAAACTACGATATCAGTCGTAAGCTAAACCCGTCAGGCATCCGATGAACACTCAAGTGAGAAGAGCATCATTTTTCTGTAAGTGTACAGTCATAATATCAAAGTAATTGATATATTGACTGGGAGATGCTTTTCCATCGAACAAAACAATAAATTGTGGCTTGAATTTCGGTGGAAAGGGTACATCATTCCAATGAGGAGGATATGGTTGCTTGATCCCCAACCTCTGGAGCTGATCTTTGTGTCTCAAAACTTCAAACTGTGCTTTGAGCTCACGCACTGCTTGGATGGCTTCACTGGTTTGGGGAAGCACATTTGATTGAATGGTTGTTGGATGTACCGTAACCCCCATTGGAGGTGGTACATCTTCAGGAATGATGGGATCTGGAGATGCAGAATTTTATTAACATCATGCTCTTAAATATTCAAAGGTATTTCAGCCCCTTGACTATCTTCAGTTTGTGCTGTTAATGGTACCAGTATTACTACTGCCGGCTGAGCAGTTTGCTGATTCAAAATTATCTGATGCATGCTTTGCACCATGTTAAGCATGTCTTTCAGTGATTGCACCACGACAGTGAGACATTGTTCCGTATTAGCAGATGACGTCTCTGGTTCATCTCCCACAGCGTATGATTCAACCTCTCTTGAAGATATAGAGGGATTAGTATAGAAGTATGAATCTACACTATCGGTGTCAGACTCAAAAGATTGAGTACCCCCAGCTTCTGAATAAGAAGTCTGCAATTGTCTTTGTCTTCTTGATCTAGTATTCTGATATACTCCTTCAAAGGAATCAAGAAGTCTGTTGAACTATTGTTGACCTGGAGTTTGGGACATATTCCGTCTTGGATGTCGTCCTCTGTTAGTATGAGATGCCATGTTGACTGACACATATGACAGCTCATGTTCTTGGTCTTCAGCTTGATGTTGAAGCGAGTTAAAACTCAATCGATCAAAAACTGACCGTTTTGAAGCCGAACAACAACAATTGATCACAACCTGGTGATATTCACAATGATGTTTTTCTTGGGGGAGTGTCACCGGAGATTGTGAATTCTTACGCTTTTGTATTAGCAATTCACGTAAGTCAGAAGGAGTGGAGGGAGTAGTCTTCTTTATTACATTAGGGGTAGAAAAACGTTTAGTCCCTTGTGTATAAATAAGATTGCTGGCCGCATTCGCAGAACCAAACCGTATATTTTTACGCGTTTGAAGTTGTATGGGTAAATCTTGAAATTTTTTAGCAAGAAGGACTCCATCTTCATTACGTATAATCTGTAGATTTGGTACTTTGCGTAAAGCAGTATAAGAAGGTTGTTGGTGTAGAACTGAAGTTTTACCAACATTATTTTTACACTGTATGCGTTTAGGTACATTCACATTAGATGTGCAAACATCATTGTGAATTTTATCTACACTGTTACAGACAGGAGACTTACCTTTGCGCGTAAAGCGTAAAAATTGATTATCTACCACGTCATAAACGGGAGATTTTGTTTTACGCGAGGAGCACAATTTATTTGTGTCTACCACGTCACAGACGGGAGACTGATTCTTACACTCAGAAGCATTAATATTAGAGTCTGCCGCATTACAAATGGGAGACTCATTCTTATGCCTCGAGCGTAAAACTTGGTTTTTACCCACTGGGCGTAAAACCTGGTTCTTACGCAGTGAGCGTGGAACCTGATCATCTACACCGTCACAGACGGGAGATAAATTATCACACGTAGAGTGCGACGCTGAAGTAAGGACTACCTCGTTACGAACGGGAGCCCCTACGACAGGAGTGGGAATAATTCCCTTGCTATCAGAAGCAACAGAGAGATCAGAAGCCACTTTGGATTTAGGAATCCAAACTTTTCGTGCTTTGCGAGACTTTTGAACATTGGAGCAGCGAGAACCACCCCCAGTTCGGAGCATTTCTTCGTAGACAGTCTGGTCGAAGTGCACAACCAGAGTCTTCTTGGTCGAACCGACTGAAACATCATCATATTGAGCAATTGCCTCCTCGTCAGATGAGAAGGTCGTCCCCAGCGGAGTCGCCATTTTTGTTTCACTTAACAAAATGCCAAAAATGGAAATTGGCCTTTGAAAATAAAACGAGAAAAAGTACAAGAAGTACAAATTTGATTCTGGGAAAGTATTGCTATAGAAGTGTGATTCGTAAATGATCACTTTGTTCCTTGGACCATATGATGATGATGAAGATCACTGCTTGAAGTAGAACAACTGGAAGAACTAAGTCACCAGAAAGGTATCGACGCACTTGGGCACTGATGGCGAGGCCGAATGCTTTTCTGTTTTGCTTCACTCTGTTCTGAAAAAAGGTTAAAGAAGAATGCTCTGGAGAATCAAAATCTCTAAGTTCCGATCTCTGTATTCTCTCCTGTCTCTGTGTGTGTCTGTGTTGAGAAAAATAAGTCTATTTATAGACTTGGGCTTTTATGCGTAAAAACTCGGCAGAAGTTCCATCTTTACGCTAACAACTGCCACCCACGACTGAAGCCATCCTTTGTACACGTGTCCCATCATTTCAATAAGAATAGGATGCATGTACACACGTTCTTCGAGAAGAATGGCATGAAAGCCACGTAAGCAAACCACGTTCCAAACTGGTGGAGGAGAATAGGGCATAAAAATAGCCCCAATGTACTCTGAGCGTAAAGCAGTAGATTAGGCATAAAATAGCCCTGACATAGACTTCCCGCGTAAAGAGGTTGTTAAATAACCTTGAGCGTAAAAGCAGCTCAAATAGACTTTACACACACGTCGACTGCTGAGCGTAAAGGCTCGTATAATCTTCGTACTTAAAAGAAGCCGTAGTGTGAGTGTAAAGTAGCTCAATCCACACACTAAACGACAATATTGGTCTCTGTGTAAAAACAAATCCCTTTGAATTCTGTGATATATGCCATCATTAATATCACCATATCAGAGTTTGCATTAATTACGAGATTTGACAGCTTTGTCCAGCGTAAAAGTGGCTGATCTGTCCTTGGCGTAAAACCATGGGTATAGACCCGAGCGCAAAATGATCTGCCTGCTTTAGGCGTAAAGTGATTAGCCTTGTCTTGGGCATAAAGTATTTAGCCTCTCTGCGGCGTAAAGTGGCTCAATTGGAGTGGAATGATCTATCACTTTGACTCTTTCTTTGAAGCACTTTTTACGCTCCTACAACCGCCTCCTGGAGTTGTGTAATGCCGAACCATAGTCGGACTTTTCTTCTTTTGTTTCTGTTCTCTTTTTTCTTTTCTTTTTGAGAGGGACGTGTCCCCAAAACATGTAATTCTTTTTGGCTTCCAAATAAAAGAGTATGTTTCATTTTACCCTTTATCTGTACTGCTTGTTGTGCTTGTGGTGTTATGGCGGTGTTTGCCCTACATGGGGGACTTGTTTGTGGACCTGTTACCCCTGGCATACCTTGGTTTTAGGTACGGATAACAAGTTTGATTGGGGATACCTAGAACAGTTCCACGGTAAGGTGGTCGTGGGTGTTCGGGGTATCGGGAGATAGAATGCCATGGAGCAGCTGGGCTCCCGGGGCATGATAAGAAATGGTGGGCCTGTACTAAGAGACTTAGCAAAGGACATTTGTGGGCCTTTATCCTTGGCGTACCCCGACTTAGGATACGGATAATAGGGTGAAGGGGAACCAACATACTTATTCAGAGGTAATGAGGACATGGCAAGTATGAGGGTTTTTCCATGGAGTCTTCCTACTAAGAGGTAATGAGGACATGGCAGGAGCGGACTCAACGGAGGATATTTGTGGTCAACAGAGGACATTTGTGGGCCTATTACCCTTAGCGTACCCTGGTTCAGGGTACGGATAATAAGACAAGAGAGAACCAACATACTTACTCAGAGGTAATGAGGACATGGCAAGTACGAAGGT
Organism: Iris pallida; assembly: GCA_029216955.1. Classification (NCBI taxonomy): domain Eukaryota; kingdom Viridiplantae; phylum Streptophyta; class Magnoliopsida; order Asparagales; family Iridaceae; genus Iris; species Iris pallida. The sequence goes on from JANAVB010038613.1 coordinate 3,022,418, forward strand.
CTTACCATGGAGTCTTCCTACTCAGAGGTAACGAGGACATGGCAGGAGTGGACTCAGCGGAGAATATTTGTGGACCTATTATCCTTGGCGTACTCCGGTTGTGGGTACGGATAATAAGTCGAAAGGGAATCATCATACTTACTCAGAGGTAATGAGGACATGGCAAGCATGAAGGTTTCTTCGACGGAGCCTTCCCACTCAGAGGTAATGAGGACATGGCAGGAGTGGGCTCAATGAAGGAGGGCACATAGAATGACTCAGAGGTAATGAGGACATGGAAGTTCTATGTAAAGGGATGATTTGTTTTTGGCGGAAGTGAAACGACTCAGAGGTAATGAGGACATGGCCGTTTTGGAAATTTGTGGATCTGTTACCCTTTTTGTGTACTGGAAGTATGGGTAGTAGATCATGAGGGAGGATCTCTTTCAGGAAGAAAGTTTAGAGGTATGATCATACATGACTTACTATCTGAAAGAGTGACCAGAATGTGAGTTCAGAGGCACCTGCGGGCATATAACTCGATAATCTGGGAGATTGTGGGTTCAACGGTACCAGAGGGTACATAACTCGATAATCTGGAATGTTGTGGATATGAGTTCAACGGTACCAGCGGGTACATAACTCAAGGATCTGGAATGTTGTGGATGTGAGTTTAGCGGTACCAGCGGGTACATAACTCAAGGATCTGGAAAATATCGTTTAGACATAATATTTCTTCAGGAACTTGCCGTTGACGGGAACATGAGCAAGTCTCTATTTTGTTTTGCGAGGCGGTAAGCACCATTGGAGAATACAGCCTCAATGATAAATAGACCTTTCCATTTTGGCTGGAATTTGCCGGCGGTCTTGTGAGTCATGACCATCGCCCTCCGGACTGCCAGAACGAGATCGCCCACCTGGAATATTCTGACTTTAACCTTTTTGTTGAAGGCTCCGGAGATGCGTGCTTGGTATAGCTCGATTCGTTGCTGAGCTAGGAGGCGCTTTTCATCTAAGGCCTCCAACTCTTATAGCCGGCAACGATAGTTATCGTCCGTCGTCAATTGATAAGTGAGAGCGACACGGAGCGAGGGTATTTGAGTCTCCAATGGAAGAACTGCCTCACTCCCGTACACCAGGGAAAATGGTGTGTTCCCTGTGGCTGTTCGGACCGTGGTACGGTATGCCCATAAGTATTCACCAAGCTTCTCGTTCCAGTCGTGTTTGTTGGACGATACGAATTTCTTGAGAAGTTTGATGATTGTTTTGTTGAATGCTTCTGCCAACCCATTCGCTATTGGATTGTATGGTGTTGAAGCAATATTCTGGATGCGGTGCTTGTCGCAGAACCGATAGTAGGTGTGGCTTGCAAACTGCGGACCATTATCATGAATGATCCTTCGGGACAGTCCAAAGCGATAGATGACGTGATACTTGAGTAAGCTGATCACGTTTGAAGTCTTTACTTCTGCAAGTGGGACAGCTTCCGCCCATTTGGAGAAGTAATCTGTGATTGCGAGTATGAAGCGATGTCCTCGGGAGGAAGGTGGAGTAATCGGACCGATGATATCCATTCCCCATGCTTCGAACGGCCAGGATGCCACTGTCGGATGTAGATATTCGGATGGTTGGTGGATGAAGTCCGCATGGACTTGGCAAGCTTTGCACTTTCTAGCATAGTCTATCGCATCTGCTACCATCGTGGGCCAGTAGTAGCCCATTCGGCGAAGACGGTCTTACAATTTAGGGCCAGGCTGATGGGCCCCGCAGACACCGTCGTGAGCTTCGCGTACGGCTTCTTTGGCTTCTGCGTTTGACAGACATCGAAGCAATAATCTATCGTAGGATCGGCAATACAATATTTTCGTCTCTGTATCGTAGAAGAATCTGAGAGAACGCCTTCTGATAGAGGTGGCCTCTTTTGGGTTCTCGGGCAGGATATCGTAGACTACGAAGTCAATGAATGGTTGTCTCCAATCTGGGACTTCGTCGATCGTCTGAGCAGAATAACTCGCCATGAATTGAATGTTGTTCTTGGGGCAGACCAGTTCTTGGCCTATCACATCTACCGATTGATGAGTATGATTTGGCACTGCTAGGGAAGCGGCAATGCCTGCTAAGGCATCGACTTCGATATTTCGGAGTCTGGGAACATGTTCGATGAAGAACCCCTCGAACGACGAGATGATGTCGATCGCTGTTTGGTGATAGGGGACAATGTCTTCGTGGCGGACTTTGTATAAGCCCCGGATCTAATTGACGATTAACTGAGAATCGCCGTATGCTTCAAGATATTCTACCCCCAGCTCTCTTGCAAGTTGGAGGCCAATGACCAGAGCGTTGTACTCGGCCACATTGTTAGAGCAGGGCTCTATGAGAGAGTAAGCGCGGTTAATTACTAATCCGGAAGGGGAGACCAGCACCACCCCGACTTCGACGATGATATTGCCTTTAGGTCTGGTCCTTGAGGCGCCGTCGAAGAACATTCGCCATATATCATTGTGAGAGATTATATACGAGTCGGCGACTTCATCTGGGATTTCTTCATATATTCTGGACGACTCCGAGCCTGGGTGGGCTGCTAAAAATATGCCAGAGCTTGACCTTTAACAGCCTTTTGTGGGACGAAGATCATATGATAGGGGACAGCAATATTGCCTATGTAGCGAGGCGAGAGCTGAGTGCCCCTGGTTTAGTCATGAGGACCCTGAGAGGGTTGACTCGTGAGATCACATGTATGGTTTGTCCCGTGACATAGTGCCGTGTCTTCTGAATGGCGAACACCAGGGCGAGGCATTCCTTTTCCACGGCGGTGTATCGGTGCTCTGGCCCAATCATCATTCGACTGAGGTAATATATGGCTTGTTTATGGCCTGCATCATTGTTTTGTGCTAGCAGGGCGCCAAGGGAATGCTCTATTGCGCGTACATAGAGCAGGAATGGTTTTCCAGCGACCGGGGCCACCAGGACTGGAGGGTTCGACAAATATTCTTTGATACTGTCAAAGGCACGCTGACATTCTTCGTCCCATACGAATGAGACGCCTTTCTTCATGAGATGGGTGAATGGTCGACATCGCCCGGAGAGGTTAGAAATGAACCTCCTGATGTAAGCTAGCCTCCCTTGAAGGCCTCTGAGTTCGCAAAGATTTCTCGGGGGACCCATCTCCATAATTGCCTTTGTCTTCTCAGGGTCTACATGGATACCCTGGGCGGTGATGATGAAACCTAAGAACTTCCCGCTGGATACGCCCAGGAAGGACTTCGTAGGGTTCATTTTCAAATTGTGCGCTCGCATCAGGTCCAATATCGTCCTCAGATCCTGCTAATGGTCTCCCTTACAGCGATTCTTGACGGCGATGTCATCAACATAGCACTCCACCGTCTTGCGTAAGTGGCATCTGAAGATGAAACTCATGGCTCTTTAATATGTGGCGCCGGCATTCTTCAATCCGAAAGGCATGATTGTGTAGCAGTATGTGCCAATCGATGTTCGAAATAATGTATGCTTTTCGTCGTCAGGAGACATCTTGATTTGGTTGTACCCCGAGAAGCCATCCATGAATGACATACGTTCGAAGCCGCAGGTGTTATCAATCATGATGTCTGTGATAGGGAGGGAGAATTCATCTTTGGGACACGCCTGTTCAGATTGCGGAAGTCGATGCAGATTCAAATCTTCCTATTCTTCTTGAGGACTGGTACTATGTTGGCGACCCAATCCGGATGTTGTTCCTCACGAATAAAGCCGCTGGCTATTATTTTGTTGACTTCGGCTTCGATCGCATCCATGATGCCTGGGCGGAAGCGTCGCTGTTGTTGCTTGACTGGCTTTGCATCCGGCCGAATATTGAGTTTGTGAAGAGCAATATCGGGATTTAACCCCGACATATCTTCATAGCTCCAGGCGAACACATCAATATATTCTTTGACAAGTTCCAGCAGCGATTCTCGCTCTTCGTCTATTAGGCTTTTACTGACGAAGATTGATTTAGGAGAAGATTCGCTGCCGAGGTCGATATGTATAACTTCATCTTCAGTAGGCGGTTCTCTCTGTTCGAACCGCTTTTCCTATTGTGCATCCAACTGTTGGGCCCACGGTTCTAACTCGAGGATTTTCGGAATGTCTTTATCTTCTTCGTAAGCGTCGGCGAATGCCATGTTGACTGACAGGACTTGTCTGAATACGTCTCCGATGCTGGTATCCGAGTGAGAAGTTGGTGACCCGGTTGAATGTGAATGCCAGTCACATTCTTCATCTGAACTTTCAGGGGTCGTTGTGGGTGTAATTTACCCTAATCCACATCGAGTCTTGCTATAGTAGTCTCGTGGTTTGTCAGCCGGGACTGGTGGCTTCAAAGGTAATCGTCGCCCAGTGCCGTAGTTCAAGCCTGGTGTAGTTGCCAGATCATACCCCTATTTTTGCATGAGATATTTGGATTGGGGGCTATAAAGATACAGAGGCAGTCTCCCGGCATCTGATTCAAGATCGACTACTTCTATGGTAAAGGGTTGCGGATCGTCCTTCCGGCCGAAGATGATTGGATGGTCCCCTCCCTCGATTATGCGGTAAGCATCTTCCACAGGGGTAAGCTGGTGGAGCAGAGCGTGGAGTTGTTGGCAGACTAGCGACCCCCAGTTTGGTACTCGATGCTTGGCAGGGAGTGGTTGGTTCTCTAGGAGTCCCAGACCTTGCATCGGGGTGACGACTCTTCTTGGGAAGGCGTATCGCCATTGGCTTGTCTGAGGGATTGAGCTTCTCTGTTTGCGGCTGGCCAACTCTCGGCAGCCTGATTATCAATGGCTCCGTTATGGGTCTTGGCACTTGGTCGGACCTTGGCAGTCGGATTATCATTTGCTCTTCTTGCGCCGAGAGGCTGATTGCATCCTTACGCAGAGTGGCAGTAAGGGGTACGGACTTGCCAGGTTTGCGAGCTTGAAGGTGGATCGTTAGTGGTTCTTCTGATCCTGTGGCTGCCTCAGTACGAGCTTGCACATCTCCTTCACCAAGGTGCTTCTTCGACTTTTCGTACATGTAGGAGTCAGAGTAGTAAGATTCGACTCCTTTGAAGGGATCGATGTCGGCAAATTCTGTCCTCACGAAGCCGTGTTTGTCGACATACTTGAAGCATTGGTGCAGTACGGAAGGCCCGATCATATAATCGTGTATCCAAGGGAGCCCCAGGAGGATGTTGTAAGAAGTGTCTGCATCTACGACGTAACAGGTGACTTTCGACTGGAGATCGCCAATTTGACACTTCAGACGAATCTTCCCAATTGGGTAGCTCCTGCCCGAATTGAAATCGCTGATGGCGGTGCTTGTAGGCGTCAGACGATGCATAGGAATGCAGAGATGATGTAACAGACCCTTCAGGATAATGCTTATGGAAGAGCCAGGATCAATGTGCATCCGATCCACCTTTACGTCGCCGATGTATCTAGTGTAGTATAACGGGCGATCGTGCAGGTTGGTTTTGATGAGCATATCCTGTGGAGTGAAGACAATATTGGGCATCGCTCCTGTGCAAGCGCTGTCTTGGAGATCCGTAGGTGGGTTCTCTCCCGTGAGGTTGACCTGAGCTAGGTATGCGTCGGCATTTTGGAGTGCATCGCTCAAAGCCGCGCAAACATCCTTTGAGAGTCTCAGAAGCTCGTATAATGACAACTTGGCCGGTGTGTTGGCCAATTGCGCCAAGATGTCAAAGTTGTAGGGCTTCTCCAGCCCCTGCGGTGCCTCTTTTCGGAGGGATTTGTCAAAGCGAGTCTCCTTCGGCCTAGGCTTGTCGGTCGTCGGAGGCTGAGAAGGTCCCAGAGCGTCAGTTGTAGCAGGCTGATGATCTTCAGCCGAGTTATCAGCTACGGGTTGGGATTGTACCCCAGACCGAGTGACGACGGCTGTAGCTTCTTCGATATTTGCCGAGAATGTGCGGCAGGACCTGACTTTTCCACTCTTTTTCTTGCAAATGGAAGATGGTGTGGGCTGAGTCACCTCTGATACCAAGTCTGGATGGACCCACATGACCTCTCCTCGTGATGTGGTGAGGGACACTAGACCAGCAGCCTGATCTCGGGGAGGTGGAAGATTAGCAATCTCCATTGTCGCCAGAGGGATGGGGACCACACCGTTTTGAGTTCTGTTGGAGGGAAGCTGCCAAATTGTACTGACACTATATTGGCTTTTACAGTTACCTCTTCAAAATCGATAGCCAGAGCGTTCGAATCGATGAGATTTTGGATGTACCATTTTAGTTGGTAGCAGTCGTGTGTAGCATGGTGGACGTAGCAGTGGTAATGGCAGTACTTTGGGTTTTCCATTTCTGTCGGCCGAGGTTTCCGTCTTGGTGGAGGAATTTGAATTCTATCTCCTTGTATGAGCATGTCCAAGATGGGCTTGACGTAGCTGTCTTCAAAGGAGTAGGTCATTTGTGGCCATTTCTCGTCTGCCGGTTTTGGCTCAGATTTTTGTGCTGTATCGGCCACCATAGCCTGCTTGCCCTTGTTGTCCCGGTTGTTGGTGGAGCTACCCCCATTGTTGGTGTTGGCGTTGGGACGCCTGTCCTTGTCCTCTCCCTCTGAGATGTGCAATCCCAGTTGGCGAGCCTTCTTCAATTATTCTTCGGCGCTTGTGGCACTGATGATAAACGTCTTCCAGTCCTTGAATTGACTTTCGCCCATCCAGAGGCTGATTGTTGGAAGCAGTCTCTTTTGGCAAATTTCAATTAAGGAGGAATCCGGGTTACCAGAGGGCAGCTTCATTGTAGTTTGGCAAAACCGCTCAATATAGTTCCTTGTCAGCTCTTTCTCCCCTTGAACGACGTCCATAAGGGTGGACATCGTGACGTCCTATCCTACTTCGTAGAATCTCTCCAACAACATGCGCTTGAAGCTAGCGAAGGAGTGGATGCAGTTGTCTGGCAGGTTGCGATACTAGTCGAAGGCGACTCCTTCCAATGCCCCGATGAATAATCGTGTAAGGATGGCATCGTCATGGGGCAAATGGTCGGTGGTGACCTCGAAGTAAGTGATATACCGACTTACGGAGGTCTTGCCATCATAAGGATTGATATTGAATGGCTTATATCTTTGTGGAAAGGGGACATCCCTCCATGCTGCAGGGTATGGTTGCCGTATTCTGAGGTCTTGAGAGGTTTCTCGAGCGTAAAACATGGCTCGGAGCTCCTGGACCTCTCTTCTTGCTTCTCTGGCCTCATCCACAGCGGTGGGGGCCGTCATTTCAGGAGGATTGTTGCCTGGGTTCGGTGCCGCTGAGTTCGAGTCCGCATTGATCGCGGGACCCGTGCTTGTTTGGCCAAGCGTCCCTCCTTGGAGAGTTGGAAGGGCCGCTTTGATCTCGTCCACAGACTTGACCAAGGCATGCAGTATGGCCTCCAGAGTGTCGATGCGTTGGCGATCACTGGAACCACCTTGGTTGCTGTCCGTCATGAACACCGTCTTTGCATGAGGAGAGATAGACGGAACGGTGGAGGACATGCCCTCCGAATCATACCCCTGTAGCAAGAAGTCATCGTGGTATGTGGGAATGTTCTCCTCTGGTTCGGACTCAGAAGGGATAGTACCCCCAGCTTCAGAGTTTGCTTCATCTTGGGAGTCGTGGACGTCCTCAGGGACGTCGGCCCTTGCTGTATCTGATGGAAGAGTTATTTCATCTGGCTCATCTCCTTGGAACATCGGATTATCGTGGATGTTCTGAGGAGTGCTACCCCCAGTCCCAGCAACCCCCACTGGTGTGGACGATGAATCTCTCACTGTAGCAGATTTTGTCTTTGAACGGGTACCTTGGAAAACTTCGATGTTGGGCACCAGTTTAGACGATAATTTCTTAGTCATGGTGGTTGAAATCTTCGGGCTAGGAACATTTGTCTTCTTTCCTCTCCCATCAGCGGAGATTTTCTGAGCAGAGTTGCAGAAGACGACGGGAAGTGCCTCATCTTCTGAACATGGTTGTTGCAGTCCTTCGAAGATGGACTGCCGGTCTTCTCGTATTATCGTATTATTGCAATAGCAATTGACGATAACTTGTGTGCAGTAACGTCCGTGGGAGGACTCTTTGCACCCTGATGCACCTTCTCTTTCCTTACGTTTGTGGAGGATGGCCTCACGCAAGTCAGATGGGTCTGCATCGACCATGTTTGCTCCCTGGATTTTGGAAGACTTTTGCGAACCTCTCTGTCCGTTTGCCGCCTAGGGCTGGACTCGAGTGGTTCTGTACAACTTCCCATCTGAGGCCCGTATAACAGTATACGGGACGCTCGGATGGTCAGAGGTCGGATCAGCGGACCGAACTTGCCAAGCTCGTGTTGCCTTAGACTTCTTCACTCTAGTACGTGAGGGCACATAGTAGGAAGAGTCTAAGTGGTGCTGGAGAGAGTCAGACATGTCTTCTTGGGAGCACAAGAGATCAGGACCATAGGAGAGGCGGTCGAAGACAGAGCCACGTGGAGTAGGCATCAAACGGCTGGCATTAATAATCTTTATGCGGCTGGCAGGCGTAGCCGCATAGGTCTTCTCCATGCGGCCGGACATCGTAGCCGCATGAGTATTCTCCATGCGGCTGGAGATCCTGGCCGCATGAGTATAATGCATTTGGCTAGCAATCTCGGTCACATGGTCATCATTCATGCGGCTGGCAATCTTGGCCGCATGAGTCTTCATCTTGCGGCTAGTGCCCTTGTTCGATTTCTTCCTGGAGCACATAGAATCACTCTTTGCCACTACAAGTCCAGCATCGAAGTGCTTTCCTCTACCGGACTTGGGGACAGCAGAGTCTTCTATGGCTCGAAGTTGGGCCGCGCGAGAGTCGCCTTCACCGTCTTGGGCAGCAGAGAATACTCCGTCTAGAGCTTGGGAAGGAGAAAATAATTTTGACCTCCACTTGCAGCGAGCTTTCTTTGTGCGGGTCTGCTTCTGGATCGGGCCAGTGCTTTTTTCAGAGAGAATTTCTTCAAAAGCCTGTTGGTCAAAGCGGACGACCATCTTCTATTGCGTGGAGCCAAGTTTGGCTGCATCCGATTGCGTTACCAACTCCTCAGCCATGGAGAAGTTTGTCCCCAGCAGAGTCGCCATCGTGTTTTCCATGAAATATAAAAGAACAGAACAATTATCGGAGGACTGGACTTTTACTTCACAATACAAACTCGTTTGTATAAAGAAAGCCTAGGGACGAAAACCTAGGTACAATAATCTAAGTACAATTGTCTATTTTAGATTTTGGGGGTGACGGTAGAGGCTCGGGTAAGCGACGGCAGCTCTGCATTACTCCTTGTACGATCGGGTGCAGCCTTGGCTCTGTAGAAGAACTGCTTGGCGTTGGTGAAGAAATGCTCTCCTTTCAGGCTCTGTATATTCTCTCTCTGGCTCTCTGGATCTCTGTATCTTCTTTTTGTGAAAGTAAGATTCTCTCCTTCTCTATATGTCCTTCTCGCAAGGGAATGGCACCTTGCTATTTATAAGAGTGGGGGCATCATTAGGGTTTTGCAATGATTGCCAATTATCAAAAGTCGGCGGCTTAGGATCAATGAATCTGGGCCGCTCATCTCGAACATAATAGATTCGGGCAATTAATGTAATTGTACCAAATCTTTGTGGATAATTAATGATGATTGACATAAATTCTCATGATTTGTTATGCCAATCTCGGATCTGCCGCCACGTGTCATTGATTTGCTTGATTGCAAATGATCTGATTTGATCCCAATATTTTATTGGAATTTGTTTGATGGATTTCGGTTGATTTGATGCCACGTGTCCCATTATCATGCTATGTGTCTCAACCGCGAGCCACTTAGAAAATCTGAACCGCATGAGGGTTGCTCCTCATTGAGCCGCATAAGGCTGGCCACGTGACAAGGTTGCTTGGGAGTGACCCCTGAATATTTGAACCGTATGGTGATGATGGGTGCCTTCTTCGTGAGCCGCATGGAGATAGTCCTTGTGAGCCGCATAAGATAGCCTCTGCTTGAACCGCATAGAATAGCTTCGGTCTGAGCCGCATGGGATAGCTTCGGCCTGAGCCGCATGGGGTGGTCTCTGCCTGAGCCGCATACGACTGTCCATGTGTCAAGGCCGCATGAAGATTTCTGGATTTTGGAGGATCATGTCAGAGATTTCCTTCGTTTCCCTAGGAGTCTGCCATTATGACGGAGTCATTATTGTTTCTTTGTGTCAGAGCTGTCATTTGTCAGAACTGTCAGCCGTCAAGGCATTTAATGCAGTAAAGGACAAAGGAAAGAGCTGTTCGTAGGCCACGTGGCTTCTCTTTGAGCCGCATAGAACTTATTTGAGCCGCATAGATGCTTGAGCCGCATGGATCCTTGAGCCGCATGAGCTCTCTGAGCCGCATGGGGCTCCCTGGCCGCATGGATCTTTCTTTATTTTTCCATGCTTCTATAGACCTATCCGGGGCCTTGCATCAGGGGTTTCACTGCCCGGTCAGCGGATGGGGGTCTAGGGGGCAGCGCCCCCGTAGGGTTCGGACGCGATGCCCCCGTAGGGTTCGGAGGCGACGCCTCCGTAGGGTTCGGGGACGACACCCCGAAAGTTATTCAGATTTCCAGATCTGTTTATCTTTGGACCATTGTTGTCAAGGAAAAATGCTTTTTTAATGTCAAAAAAGGCGTCATCATATGGGCTATTAGTTTTCATATTTATTCTGTATTTTTTTATTTATTGAGTCTAGATTATTTTTGAGTCAGGATAACTGGCAATTAGAAGTCTATCTCAACCTATCTTGATTCATTCTTTAAACCGAACCAAACCCAATTGAATCAAAAACCAACTTAGGTTGAACCAGAACCAAAGGAACCGAACTCGGTCTACTTGAATTTCTCCTAGTCAGCAGCAAATTCCTATTCCTTTGGATCTGCAATGTTCAAAATTATGAACTTTAATCCTACCGAGTTTTGCCCGAACTCTGTCTTAAAAAATTCCTATAAATAGAGAAGATTTTGTCATTTCTAAACGCTCAATCCTTCTTCATCTTCTCTATCTATTCTAAAGTCTTTCTATTTACCAAGAGCTTTAAATATTCTTATTCCCAAGACAAATCCTATTCTTCTAGGTGCTGGTGGTTTCCGATTATGAGTATTTGAGTTGTACAAGCTTGGATTAAAAAAGCTTTCTTTAGAAAGGTATTGAAGTTTATTCGTGGACTTCGGATAAAAAAATGATGATGGTGAAGTTGGCGTGTTCTTTGGAGCAAAACACGTGGTGTAATCTCTATTTCAAATTGTGGATTCAATAACGGGTTGAGTACTTGAGACTAGACTAGTTCTTTCAGAGGGAAACTAGTATAAACCTTGGTGTTTGCATTTGCACTTCTCAACTCATTTACTTTACGTATTTGCTTATATACTGCTTGCTTCATATTTGTTTTATTACTTCCATAAATATTTTTAAGTGGTGATTATTATTCTGCTGCACACACGTACACTATTTACCCCCTCTAGAAGTGCTCAGCGGTCCTACAATTGGTATCAGAGCATATTCTCTTTATATAGGTCTTGCTATAATACCAAATGTTCCTACAAATATTATCAGAGCAAGGACTCTATTATCTGCCTTAACATCCATAGAGTAGATCCTTATTATCAATTGTTAACTTCTGATTCCAATTGCCTACAATTGGTATCAGAGCAGGTATTTGTTATATAGATATTACTGCTCATACTAATTGCTCCCATAATTGTTATAACAGAGCAAGTTATATTCAAATATAACACTCTAAAGAATATACATATGACACCGATGAATTCAATATTCACAAGTGAAGGACAGTTCACAAATAGACCTTCACTATTTGATGGAATGAACTATACTTCTTGGAAGACACGGATGAGCTTCTACCTGAAGTCTCTAGACTTATGGCCAATTGTTTGCAATGGCTACAAAAAGTCTACTATCACCTCTATTCTTACTTCCTCTATTATTAACAAGCCTTATTATAGTTACACAAAGAAATAGAAGATGTTAGCTAGCCTTGATGCAAAAGCAATGCATGCTTTCTATTGTGCTGTAGACTTTAATGTATTCAATCTTATTTCTACTTGCACTATATCTCATGAAATTTGAAAACTTCTTGAAGCTACTTATGAGTGCAGGTACGAAAGCAAAACTAGCAATTCCAGAGAGAAGGATAGTCGTCAAAATAATACAAATGTGTGCTTGATGGCATCAAGATTTAAGGTTCAACACAACCTTATATATGAAGAAGATCTTGCATGTGACAACTGCAAAAAGATAGGCCACATCAAAGAAGATTGTACTACTGCTAGAAAAGAAAGTCACTACGAACGATCAAAAGAAGGAAGATCATCGTCTCACAAGTACGCTACCACGAGTATATGGTGTGAAAGTGAAGCAAGCGACTTAGAAGAAGAAGATAGATCTCGTCAAGCTGCAAATATATGCACAATGGCAATATCTAGCGAGGTACAGAATAATCCCCTTCTTGAAGAGAATGAATTCTCTTATGATGAATTATCTGATGCTTTCTATGATTTATTTACTGACTACAAGAAGGTTCTAGATAAGTATAAGCAAGCTAGAAAGGATATTCGATCCTATAAGCATGAGAATGAAAAGCTTACTTGTTTATTGAATGATGATGAAAATACTTCTCCTTATATAATTCTACTAAGATTTCCACACTTAAGTCTAGATTGCATGAAGCACTTGATTTCATTGAGAAAAGCACTCAAGAAAATGCTAAACTTAAGGAGGAATTAGAATCAGAAAATAAGAAGTATTCTATTGCTTCATGTAGAATTGATGCTCTTACTGCAAAATATGATGAGATCTTTGCTAACTCTAAAAAGTTAGAGATTATACTAGAAAAGCAGGTAGCACAACCTATGACTCATTCTAACACAAGACACATTGCACATCACAAAGTCACACATGTTAGATCATCTAGAAAGAAAGCAAGCAAAGCTAAAGCTTCACACAACCATGCTTTCTAATACAAGTATCCACGTACATCATATCACACCACTACAAGTTCTCATACTGCTGTACATAGCATTATTAATACTTTCTGTCATTATTGTGGTATGAATGGACATGTTTCTAATTATTGTCAGATTAGAAAACTAGATATGAACTTGTGCAAATGGGTTCCCAAAGCTAACAAATGTGGATCCAAGTATTGGATACCAAAGTCTTCACCTAATATTTCAGGTAGGGCTACTTATTTTGAACCATAGAACCATAGAACGTGTTAGTGATTGCAAAGCTACAAAGGTCATCTTCCATGCAATTACACCAACATAAGTGTGCTCACTAAAACCACTTCGGTAACATACTTTATAAATAGTTTTTAATATCTAGCATGTTCTGACTGATGTCTTGCTATTAACTTTCATTGATATCTTTTAAATTGCTTATTGAGATATAATCCTAGTATGACTAGCTATTTAGCTTAAATATTTAGTTCACACTAAATAGTCTTACTCACTTTTTATTAGTGTGACACATTTGACTATGTATGCTCTTTACGATTAGTCTTTATTCTTGAAGCATGCATACCACTCTAGTCTTTTGGAGCTTAATTTTTGGTTAATATATTTTTGACTCTTCATCATTAATATTCTTTAATGGTCATTTCTTACTGATTTGTCTTTAACATGGAATATTTACTTTGACAAGTATTTTGTGACTATGTATGTTTAGCACAAGTCTTGTTAACCTTGTGCTTGCATAATATTCACTATTGATTCTAATACTTTATTTTGATTAACTTCTTATAAATTAATTACATCGTTGTCTGATAATGCATATTTATGCATATTTTTTTTATGTAATACTTATTAATGATACATGAATAATTCATTGTCATTCATATATTGCTCATATGTTTATTATATTAATTTTTCATTATGGGATATATGAGTTAAGTTTAAGTTCTATATTATTTTAAAAAGCAGTTTCAAACTTGTGCTTATCTCATACTTTAGCTATTGATTAATTTGAACAAATGTATGTTCTTCTATTTATTAGCTTCTTCCTTAAAGCCTCTTTTAATGATGTTTTTCTTGGCTTTTTGGTTGACAGTTTGGATACATGACTCTTATTTAAATTATTTTTAGTATCTTGATCTTGATAAACCATTATTTGGATATTTTCTTATTTTATATTTAGGGATTCTAGATTTTGATGTTATTTGATGATACTGTATATATTCTTTTAAATCTAAGTTCTTAAGATAAATTTGAAAATAAGCCCAAAGGGTCCTTCTGTCATACAGGTATAAATACCCTAAAGCGATACGGTGTACTAGTCTTCGGACTATCGCTAGTTGGGAACATGCCCCTATAGCTAACCCGAAGTGATCAATACTTTATAGACTTAAGATTTATTAAGGTCTATTTGCAACTATCGTCTAGTTCTGGATCCAAGGTACTGAACCCAGTCCCCCAGATTCCAGAATACATCAGCATATCTACGCCCTATATTTTGATTTACAAATATTTTATATTTTATTGTTACCCAATAATTTTATAGCGCATGTAGATAAATGTAATTGATACATCTTAATCCGTATGTTACATTGTTCTAAGACTTCTGTTTAGTCCATAGAATATAATTTATTTCATATTGCACTAATTCTTCTTACATCTTCGGTTATTAAAGAAGAGATTTATTTTTAGTACAAGCCTACAAAGGGTCTGTCTGTCACCATGGCTACGGCCAAAGCAAGGCGGTACTTAATTGTTCCCCGGTGAACTCCCATTAGCTGGGACAGTACCCCTACAGCTAATCTAAGATTAATCAACGATTTATATCCTAAAGATTTGTTGAGATCTAGTCACAATTGTTATCTGATAGATTTTGGATTTTAGCTTTAATGGACAACATTTTATTAAACAAAAGGTAACATATATTGATTGTCCATAGGTATTTGTCATCTTTTGATATATTCAATATTTCCATCTTTTGATATTCAGACTTTATGAACTTTTGACTACTCATTGAATATTATAGTCTTTTGATTTTTTCTTTAGCTTGTGTAATACTCATGATATTAAGCTTTATATTATTACTTATTATTCAAGTTATTTACTGTCTACAACAGTAACTCTTTCAGGGGGAGAAGTCGGTGAATTTTCCCTTCTCAAAGTGTTTCTTCTCTTTAACCCTACGGTTATCTAATGGATACCGTGGGACGGCTTTAAAAGGGAAGAAATGAACGTTAATAAAAAGATCTAATATTTTGGAATTAGTTTCCAACTTTTGAAAATATTCCTCTGATTTTCAAATTTTGTCAATACTATTTTTTTTGGATATAGCCATGTAAAGGTGGAGTAATTAATTTTTTTCAAATCAATTATCCCCTTGACATGCCATATATCTAGAATATATTTTTCTTTAGACATTTAACTAGTCCAATTTTAATTTTTCAAATAGACTATCTATGATCTATGGATTCTTTTATTAAAACTATTTTCATGATATAAAATTCGAATCGTCAGCTGTCAGTCTGAAGACTAAATAGACGCATTCGAACTTTTATGAAGTCATTTTTTTCATAATAAATTTTGCATTTCAAAAGTCTTTTCGAATGCCCCTGATTTGTTGAATCTGTTTGTTATTTGCATTGAAACAGTTTTCAAAAATCCTTTATTGTCTTGAATTTTTGAGACATATTTTATTTGGAGACATATTTTGTCTGTTCATATTTAAGCATTTATTTATTGGATTTTTCTTTTGATTGCCTAAAGATGATATTTTGTTTTACGTTTTGAACTTTATATACATTTTTGATCAAAGGGAAGAAAGATGCATATTCCTTAGATCTTATGGTTATTGTTTTTCTTGCATTTAAATTACTTCAGAACTAGAATACACATATTTTAAGAGGGAGCAAATTAATTGTTTTAATTTTTTTTATTCTCTAGTATGTGGTATACCTAGTTCATCATGGACATATATTCTTTTACTTAAATATCTTGTTAAATTGCTCATGATATTTGAATTTGTATTAGATTTAGGAGAGAATATATGATTATTATTATTTCCTTTTTATTCTCTCATTCTGTTTGAGTTTCTAAAAGTTATTTGATTTTTCTTTGAGTTTAACTTAATTTTGATTTTTTTTATTTAGATTTATCTCAAAGTTCATGATTATTTATATTTAGAATGATCATACTTGGCGGGGGAGCATTCAAGTTGACTGAATTTCTCCTTCTAAAGTATTTTGTCTTCATTACCTTCATGTTTATCTAATGGATATACATATATCATGACAAGGAAATTGAATTCAAATGCATGAACTTTGATATAGATTTTGTATAAATTCTATTATATTTATTTTGATTTTTTTCGATGATTAAATTCTATATGGATTTGATTCACTAATTTGTATGGGCAAATTATGGATCATATTTTCTTGTGATTATTGTTAAAAGTCTCATTTTGTTTTTCCTTTGTTTGTATATACTAGATCTGTAAATTTTTTATGATTTATTTACGACCAATAAGTGATCTCTACGTTATTATTATCTATTTCAAAACTACAGTTTCATTTTATTCATTATATTGAGTTTTAAATGTCTTTTTTTGATTTCTAGTTGATAAGCTATTTATTAGTTGATTTTAGGTTCAACCAACTATATTATGTTTTGATAAGTTTTTTTATACTTTAATTATGCAAATTTCTAAACTTGTAGGTACACTGTTCTCCTAATCCTTAATCATAATTATTTTTGCCTTCCTCCTTTACTTATGCTTGAGTTCGTTTTATCTCTTATTACAGGGGGCTTATTTTTTTGTTCATGTCAAAGGGAGAGAAATAAGTTTAAGTTAGCACACAAAATTCTAGTAGTATATGTTTATTAGTGATACATGCATCTATTGTATATATCTTAAACTTAACCGATTTTCCATAATAAAAAAGGGGAGATTGTTGGCCCAATGATTACTTCATATTTTTGAATATAGCTAATCAATTAAGTTTAACTATTGAAGTCACTAAAATTCATATAATCACTATATATCTTGTCGCTACTTAAACATAGCATTGTCCTTATGTTCACTATATCAATATTGCTATGCTTGTATCATATTTCTTTGTTCGTCTAACATGTTCTTGTAAGACATGCAGTAAGCATGATCAAGCTTTGTCAAAGCAGGACATATGCAATGGATAATTAATGATGGGCCAAAGACGGCGTTATACAAGAAGATTTTTCTGAATCACCCAACGACCTATCCGGGGCCTCGCATCGGGGGTTTCGCTGTCCGGTCAGCGGATGGAGGTCGAGGGGGTAGCGCCTCCGTGGGGTTCGGGGGAGAAGCCCCCGAAAGGTATTCAGATTTCCAGATCTGTTTATCTTTGGACGATTGATGTCAAGGAAAAATGCTTCTTCAATGTCAAGAAAAAGGCGTCATCATATGGGCTATTGGTTTTCATATTTATTCTTTATTTTTCTATTTATTGAGTCTAGATTATTTGTGAGTCGGGATAACTGGTAATTAGAAGTCTATCTCAACCTATCTTGATTCATTCTTTAAACCGAACCAAACCCAATTGAACCAAAAACCAACTTAGGTTGATCCAGAACCAAAGGAACCGAACTCGGCCAGAGTTCTGCCCGAACTCGATCTACTTGAATTTCACTTCGTCAGCAGCAAATTCCTATTCATTTGGATCTACAACGTTCAAAATTATGAACGTTAATCCTACCGAGTTCTGCCCGAACTCTGTCTTAAAAAATTCCTATAAATAGAGAAGATTTTGTCATTTCTAAACACTCAATCCTTCTTCAGCTTCTCTATATATTCTAAAGTATTCCTATTTAACAAGAGCTTTAAATCTTCCTATTCCCAAGACAACTCATATTCTTCTAAGTGCCGGTGGTTTCCGATTAGGAGTATTTGAGTTGTACAAGCTTGGAGTATAAAAGCTTTCTTCAGAAAGGTGGTAAAGTTTGTTCGCAGGCTTCGAATAAAAACACGACGGTGGTGAAGTTGGCGTGTTCTCCGGATCAAAACACGTGGTGTAATCTCTATTTCAAATAGTGGATTCAATATCGGGTTAGGTACTCGAGACTGGACTAGTCCTCTTAAAGGGAAACCAGTATTAACCTTGGTGCTTGCCTTTGCTCTTCTCAACTCATTTACTTTACGTATTTACTTATATACTGCATGCTTCATATTTATTTAGTCACTGCCATAAATATTTTTAAGTGGTGATTATTATTCCCCTGCACGCACGCACACTATTCACCGCCCTCTAGAATTGCTCAACGGTCCTACAGGAAGGATTGAATCCCTTAGGCATTCTTTCCCAAAACTAGATAACCCTACAAAATTAAAAATGGAGGGAAGAAGGAGTTATACCTTCTGAAATTCAAGTATGTTGTAGAGGGATGAAATCTTCGCACGAATCCAAAGTATGGATTAATTTCTCCACGTAGATTGGAAGCAATAAGATGGAGATGAACTAGGGTTTTAGGGACTTAGGGCGGCGATTGCTGCTATTTTGAGGTGATTTGGAAGAGATGCAGAGGAGGGGGCCTCGGGTTCTGGCTTAAAAGAGCACAACACCAACAGAACTCTGGCCGAAGTTGGACCGAACTTGGGCCAAATTCGCCTAGGGTTCTCCTGGGTTTTTTAAAAAAAAATTGAGCCACATCCTTTTCATCAATTCATTTCAAATATTTAATTCAAAGTTTAGTAGTTTTAAACTTCAAATAATATAATTAATATTATTTTATAAATTAAATTTTGTTACCCAGTGTCTGTTTCAGATTAGCTGTAGGAGTACTGTCCTAGCTAACGGGAGTTCACCGGAGATCAATTAAGTACCGCTTCGCTTCAAACGTAGTCATGGTGACATACAGACTCTTTGTAGGCTTGTCTCGGAAATAGTTATTGAGTATTAAAAAATTAATTAATAAAAAAATTAATTAATATTATTAACATCTAAAATTCCTAATTCTCGACATAAATAATTAAAACGATCTTCCGCTAGAGGTTTTGTAAAAATATCAGCCAATTGATTCTGTGTGTCTATGTATACAAGGTCTATATCTCCATTTTGTTGACGATCTCTAAGAAAATAATGTTGATTCTCGATATGCTTAGTACGACAATGACATACTGGATTCTTAGTCAAATTAATAGAACTAGTGTTATCACAGAAATGGGTATGTATGTGAAGTGTAAGCCAAAGTCTTCTAAAGTTTGCTTCATCCACAAAATTTGTGCACAACAATATCCTGCGACGATATACTCAGCCTCTGTTGTTGATAATGCGACAGAATTTTGCTTCTTGCTAAACCAAGGGACTAGGGCTTTTTCTAGGAAATGACATGTGTCGCTGGTACTTTTTCTATCTACTTTGCATCCAGCAAAATCAACATCAGAATAACCGATTAGGTCAAACGACGTAGTTTTAGGATACCATAAGCCGACAGAAGAAGTGCCGCTAAGCTATCCGAAGATAAGCTTAACTGCATATAGATGTGATTCCTTAGGATTGGCTTGAAAACGTGCACACAAGCAAATACTAAATATAATATCAGGTCGACTAGCAGTAAAGTACAGTAAGCTACAGATCATACCTCAATACTTACGTATGTCGACGGGTTTGCCTTGTTCATCAATATCAAGCTTGGCTGAAGACGCTATTGGAGTGCTAAGTGGTTTGACTGCTTCCAGGTCAAACTTCTTTAATAAATCTTTGGTGTACTTTGCTTGATTTATAAATGTCCCATTGTTAGTTTGTTTGATTTGCAGTCCGAGAAAGAATTTTAGCTCTCCCATCATGCTCATCTCAAACTCATTCTGCATACACTTAGAAAATTCATGATAAAGAGATTCATCAGTAGATCCAAAAATAATATCATCTACATAGATTTGAATCAAAAGAAGATTGCTATTCAAAGATTTTATAAACAGTATAGTGTCAACCTTTTCCTTTGAAAAACCATTGTCAAGTAAAAAAGAGCTTAGACGATCGTACCAAACACGAGGGGCTTGTTTCAAACCGTATAAGGCTTTTTTCAACTTGAAAACATAATCAGGATTTTTAAAATCAGTAAAACCTAGAGGTTAAGCTACATAAACTTCTTTTTTATAAAATCATTTAAAAATGTGCTTTTAACATCCATTTGAAATAATTTGAAATTATGAAAACATGCAAATGCACATAACATGCGAATGGATTCTAATCTCGCAACTGGGGCATAAGTCTCATCGTAGTCGATACCTTCTTCTTGATTGTATCCTTGTACTATGAGTCAAGCCTTATTACGAGTCACTAAACCATTCTTATTTAGTTTGTTTCGGAATACCCAACGGGTGCCAATGACCAGATGATCAATGGGCTTGGGAACAAGTTCGCAAACTTGATTCCGTTCGACTTGGTTTAATTCCTCTTGCATAGCATCTAACCAAAAATTATCACTACATGCTTCTTCAATATTTTGGGTTCAAGCTGTGAGATAAAAGCAACACAGGAAGCTATATCTTTATTAGAGGAATGAGTACTTACACCCTTAGTAATCTCACCAATTACCAAGTCCTTTGGATGATCTGCCAAGAATCTCATCTCTTTTGGCATATCCTCAGGATTGCTGGTTTCGGCTTCTGGTTCTGTATGTGATTTGCTTGAAGACTCAGCTGGTGCTTGGTATGAAGGTTCTGCATCTTTGTGTGAAGGTTTTGCAGTAGCTGTACTTGGTGTACTTACGTCTTCATCATCGTCATCGACTGAATGTTGATTTAGTTCTTCAAACTTGACATTAATTGATTCTTCGATGATCATGGTTCTCTTATTGAAGACTCTGTACCCTTTGTTCTTTGTCGCAAAACGTAAAAAGATACCTGCATCGGCCTTTTTATCAAATTTACTCAGGTTGACTTTAGTATTAAGGATAAAGCATTTACAACCAAATATCTTGAAATATGAAACTGTGGGTGTTCTATCAAACCATAACTCATAGGGAGTCTTCTTGGATATAGGTCAAATCAGAACCCTATTGAGAACATAGCACACTGTATTGACAACTTCAACCCAAAAGTATCTAGGTAGACTAAACTGGTTCAACATTACTCTAGCCATTTCAGATAGAGTCTTGTTCATACGTCCTATAACTCCATTTTGTTGTAGAGTCCTAGGACAGGAAAACTCATGCAAATAACCGTGTGTGTCACAGAATTGCTTGAACTCTGCATTCTCAAATTCATCGCCATGGTCACTACGAATGCGAGTAATCATGAAACCTTTTTCATTCTGTACTTTCTTACAAAATGTAACAAATTCTGACAAAGCATCGTTCTTGCGTGCAAGAAAATATACCCACGTATATCTAGAGAAATCATCCACAATGACAAATGCATATAACTTACCACCTAGACTAGCAATTCTACTAGGTCCAAATAAATTCATATACAATAATTGTAGAGGTCTAGTGGTACTTACAGCGTTCTTGGACTTAAAGACGGATCGGATAGCTTTGTTCTTTTCACATTTGCTACATACCGTATCCTTCTTGAAAGATATGTCCGGCAAGCCGCGTACCAACTTCTTTGTGGATAATCTTGAAATTGTGTCCATGTTTGCATGACCGAATCTCATATGCCATAGTTGACTCTTTTTGCTCTTGGCCATCAAGCATCTACCTGTTTTGTTAGCATCTTCTAACAGATAGAAAATATAAATGTTGTCTTCCCTGATACCTTCAAAGATAGTACTACCAGTTGAGCTATCAACTATAGTACATTTTTCTTTGACAAAGTTAATGCCATAACTGTGATCAGCTAAATGGCTTATGCTGAGCAGATTATGTTTTAACTCGGTAACTAGACAGACATCTTTAATCACAGGGTAGGGAGCCTTACCAATGTCACCGATACCCATTATGTACCCTCTCAAATTATTATCGAAGGAGACGTATCCTTCTTTATTCTTCTTTGACAGTGTTGCGAATAATGATGCATCACCGGTCATATGCCGTGAGCAACCGTTGTAGAGGATCAATTTGCTTTTAGCATGTGAAGGGTGTCCCACCTATAAAATAATTTGCAGATGAAACTCTTGGTACCCATTTCTTGTAGGGTCCTGACATGTTAGTGTTCGGTATTAATGCATAAACATTTAAATCTACTAACTTTTCGATTCTATATGCAAAGGATATATGACCAATGAGGCCACAATAATGACATTTTGCATGTTCAGTGTTAAAAGTTGTGTGAGGTGCAAGATTGGTAGGTTTCGGTTTTCTAGAATAGAAAAATGCATGCCTATTA
Source organism: Iris pallida (assembly GCA_029216955.1). NCBI lineage: Eukaryota > Viridiplantae > Streptophyta > Magnoliopsida > Asparagales > Iridaceae > Iris > Iris pallida. Next base: position 3,044,665 of record JANAVB010038613.1, read on the forward strand.
GTCTTCTTTGGCAGTGGTCTGGTATGGTTTGGTCTGACAGTATTTGGTTTGGGTGTGTTCCAATAATTCGATAATTGTCACGTGTTAGAATAGGAAGCAGCAACTTCAGGCCGTTTTCCTAAACTAATTTTCAACTTTTTGGAGGTATCATATAATCTATTATAGTCAAATGTAAGTGTTTACATTCTGACTTGTGCACACTGGAGACTCTTTCTCTCCTTCGATAGGCCTTCCTTTAGTTGGATGATAGTTTGGTATTTTTTCGGATAACATGGTTGTCTCGTGTAACAATAACTTAATAGAAGAAAGCTCACCAGACTCAATAGAAGGAACATTATTTCTAACATCAGCTAGTTGGTCGGTAAGTCTTCATATCTCACCTTTGTACTCTTTAAGTACCTTCTTAGAGGTTTCATATTTACTACGCAGTTTCATGTAGTCATTTAACAGGTCACTGAAAGCCTCTCCTAGTTGCTCAAAACTGAAATCATCATAAGGATCAAACAAAGGATTAGTGGTTACCTGATCGCAAGCCATCAAGCATACATTTGCAGCAGCATCCGATTGTTTGTCTTTTGAGTCGCTGGCTTCACTCTCATGTCATATGCTTGTATTGGCGTACTTCCTTGATGTAGATCTCTTCAGGTAGCGTTTGTCATATTTGTTGCTTTTTTTGGTTGATAAAGATGCTGTTGGACAATCTTTCTGTCACACCCACTTTTCATTTCAAGGGTATTTTGGTAAATTTTAGATTATTCTATTTAATTACTGAATTTATATGATGATATGTGGTTTGGTTTGTTGTATGAGTAGTTTTGATGGGTTTAACTTAGCCAACCATGACCTAGAACATTAATGCCATATTAGAATCAGATTTATTATCATTAGAATAAATTTAGAATTAATTAGTTACTTTAGAGTGATTAATTGATTTATTTAGCCATTTCTAGTAGCCTTTTTTAAAGCCTATTTGACTTGGGCTTTACTAGTAACTTAGGGAGCCAAGGCCCATGCATCTAACCTAACCCTAATCACCTATACTTGGCCGGCCATAGGCAGCCCCTCCCCTCTCATTTGTATTGTAGTTTGTAGCCTCCAAGAAACCTTAGATTTCCCCTCTTCCAAAATTCCTAACTTTTGCATCCGGATTCCGTTTCTCCTCAAATGAAATTCGTTGTGCTCGTAGGAAGGAGAGGATCTTGCTGGAGCAGTGCTAGCAAGGTGGTGGAGGCATTTGCTTGAGGGTACTCGACCATTGGAGCGCTCGGGGAGTCCTTTGTATTGAGATCCTCGACTCTCAATAGGTAAATCCTAATCTAGTATAGTTTTTCCTGATTTTTTTCATGATAGTGAGCATCTAGGTACACATGACCTGTAGGATTAATTTTGTCCAATTTTGCAATCATTTTGTGTCCGTATCGGACACGTGTCGGCTAATATATGTAGGTGTTTGATGAAATGTCTTAATAAATTAAATTCTATTTTCTGTCGATTCATTTTACATATTTTGATAGCCCTATACACGAGGATCACGACCCCATAGGTTTCGACACAAATTGGACTTGTGTCCGTGTCCAAACAGGACTCGAACGCGCTGCACGCCAGGCCACGCGCGTGCCCTGCTGCTCGAGGGTGATTCCTCGACGCACAGGCCATACAGTCACGTGAAAATTGACGTGTAGGTGGGGGCCATGACTGAGATCACGCTCCTAAAGTTTCGTGAAGTTTCGTCGAGAAACGAGGGAGAAATCCCATCGGCATTGATCACACATACGCACGCGCGGGGGACAGGCGCCACTGAAACGCGGTTCGCGTGGACACGACACGAAAAGTGGACACAAATCAGGGTGTCCAATGTATAGCCCTATACCTACCGTAGCCTAGGACACGAACACGTGACACGAGGTGGGACACACGAGTCCCTAGACTCGATGGCACGTGTGCACGACGCTGTGCACGGGGCTGTCCACGCGCGCACACCTGCACGCGGACACGCTTTGCGTGCATGTCGGACACGACACTTGGCCACACGATAACTCGGATAGTAGGTCAGGGATGTGTACGCCCAGCTGTACGCGAAGTTTCACGAGAGATGGATCGAAAACGAGCGAGAAATCGGGTTTGCATCGATTTGGTTCACGCGCATATCGGGTTTCCCGATACTCGTTCGCTGGACACGATACGGATACGGTTTTGACCCGAAGAATACCCGAGCACGTCCCACATGTCGAGACCGACCTATTTGCCAAGTTTCGTGGATTAATTCTGAGTATTTTGAGTTTTGAGTCATTTTGTGAAAATTGGGTTTTTCATTGAATTGGAAATTTGAGATTTATGTGATATTTTGATTTCTGAGAATTATGGCGATAAATTCTGAGTTTTTGGTCCTTAGACATTGTTTGAGACTTGTGGGAATCGACTCTTGTGGTTGATTCATAATTTCTTGCCATTTTTAGACATTTATGGTGTTTTACCTAGAAAAAAAAATGTATGTATATATTAAATTTTTAAATGCCTAATTTCGAAAATGTGTTTATGTGAGGGGCGAGGCTTTGATTTCAGACCTTGGAGCTTACTCCAGGTTTGAGATCGACCTTCGTTGGCTTTTTACTTGGTATATACCTATATCTATATATAAGCCTATATTTATATATATATATATATATATATATATATATATATATTATATATGTATTTTACTAATAATTGTAATACTTTATACATGGAATACTCTTGTAGACTCATTCTATTTTTGATGTCAGATTTAGACTCTCTACCAGCAGCCCCCAACATCGTTCACACTCACAAACCATGTTTCCTTTCCTAACTTATATATATGTGTGTATATATATATAATATATAATATATATATATATATATATATATATATTTTTTAGTTGTATTTCAAACATTGTGCACATGTCATGTCTTGTACGTCAGGTTCATGGTTTACATTCTTGTATTTTATTTCCTGTACTTTACATTCATGAACTTTCATATTCTTTTTCTATACTTTATATTTCATGTTCTCCTATACCCATTTCCATATCATGATGTTCTTGTTCATTACCTAGAATTGTACTTTGCTCCGCTCCTGACTGGATATGTTGCAGGTGTACTTGCAGGATATTGTTCTACCTTATGGGCCAGAGCTCGGGATCTTAGCTGCGCAGGATAGAGACATGACTTAGCTAGAGGCTTCAGGTTTAGACTGTTTAGCTTTAATACTAGATATTATTATTTTTTTAGATTTTATAGGGTATTTCATTCTTGTTGACTCTGGTACATATATATATATATATATATATATATATATATATATATATATATATATATATATATATATATATATATATATATATATATATATATATCCATATTAATTGTGATGAATGTATAAATATAGGTAATGCAATAAATTCTTGTGATATGACTATAGGAAGTGTTTGGACAGATTAGGATCGTCGTTAGGAGTCTAGTTTGATCGAATTGGTCGTCAAGTTGACCAAGTTGACAAAAGTCAACTTTGGGTCAAACTTGATCCAAATCGACTCAAACGAACTCCGAATGATCTGAAAATTTGTGTATGACCTAGAAATTAGTAAACAGACTAGTTGACCAGGTTTGACCAGAGTTCATCAGGTTTGACTAGAGTTGACCGAGGGCTGACTTTGACCTAGAAGGACCTAGAATCATGTAGAAGTGCATTGTAGGCATTCCTTATGATATGTTAGACCTTGTTGTGACTTGTGGTTATTTTAAATAGGTTTACATCACTCTGGTATAGTTACACATTCTCATCAGCAGCTCAGATTGTCAGGTGAGTACATTCTCTGACTGTTTCATTCTTTCTTGGACATATTTACTTGTTATAGACTAGTTTACTTGTTGCTGTCACGATATATCACAGATTAGTACTATATGAATCTCTTCATGCGATGTTATCCCCTCGGATACATCGGATATATTGTGCTCATGTACTTTATCATGTGTATCGTCAACTCATTGTATTCGTACTTATTTATGTATACTCATGTGACATCCATGTACACTCATGATCATATGAGCCTTCATGTATAATCCAGTGTGTGTCACGCCCCGACCCGGAAAATTGCTCGTCCTTGCTAGATTTCACCCTAATCATCGTCCTCGTTGGGGCGTGATGCCGCACGAGCCTGGAGTTGCGCTCGTGCAAGGCAAGATAACAGGTTCACAAAGAACTATCTCAATTTGATAACATAAGCAGCGGAAGGAAAACAGAGTATAACATAAGAATCTCTTTTATTGATAACGAAATAAAGATTACAAAGGCTCTGAATAGCCCAACATATATGCCAATTGGCTACAATGCTCATGATCTCTCTAGCTCACAAAGGATTACATTGTTCCACACATTATGCCTCTTTATAGCCACCAAGTAGTCTTCGGCCGAACATCTCCATGTCGCAAATCCAAACGCATATGCGGTAGCTTCTCTTGAACACCAAGGACTCCATGCCTCGACACGTCCAAGCCAAGCTCCGCCCCGAGCCGATCATAACCTGAGCCTGCACATAAACTAGTGGGGGATTAGTGCTTTCGTCCTCGCTTCGCACTGATCAAGACCCGCTCGCACCCAAACCAAACACTTAATCATTTAGTGATCATGCATCTTAACTTGGTGATCTTTCTATCTAGCCTTAAGATCGATTTCATGGCAATACTTAAACATAGCACATTATCATAAATGTGTCCCGTACCGTATCCCTGCGGCAGATACAGTTAGACATAACATGATCATAAACATAGTGTTTGTGCGCATCTCCGTCCCATATTGCCTAGCCTGCACGGGTTAGAACTTAACATAGAATCATATCATTCACGCAACAACCAACCATAAACTTAAACCATGCATAAGGGTCGCAGGCCCTGCGCCTGTACCCTACTCTCATCTCAGCCTACCGGCCCTATCTATATGAAGGTCACGGTGTTTCGCACCGTAATGGACTTGGCATCTCTTATGTGTAAGCCTACTATTGCTTCGATACGGGTTGCTAGCCCAGTATCCAAAGGATCCCAAACTTACGGATATCATAGCTTATCACAGCACTGGACGGTCGCAATCCGTCCGAATGTTGTGCACCATAAATACCACACATAATTTCTTCCTAGGCAGAACGGTCCCGGCGCCCCGGCCTAACCGTTCGAGGGAAGCCGTACCCGTGCACGGGCCATCCGAGTCTATTGACAATGCAATACGCGCCATAGCAAACACACATAACAGTCCAACCAAATCCTCCATTGCATAAACATAGTCTCGTTCCATAGACGGTTTCCCGTGCCATAAACGGTTCCCCGTGCCATAAACATAATCCACCATTCATATGGGGAGCTCCGTCGACGTTATGCCCCAACACATCCATATTAATGTACGACGCCCAACGGCTTAGTCATCTCATACTCGTATTCAACAAGTACCATTCGTAACTTATTCTCATAGCATAATTGCGTATTACTTATTTTTTTCGTAACATAAGTGCCCGAGGGCACGCTCAACGCCGTAATCAATGTTCTACGCCTTCGGAGGCGTGCACGTGATGCACATCTCAATATCATCTTTCAATGTTCTACCATCATTGCCCTACCGCGAACTCGTACACTTGATGCACGTTGCTTCAATTGTTCGATTGTTCAATGTTCTATCTTAGTGTTCGACACATACTTAAACCTTTCGTCGTCGAGCCACGCTCGCTAACTCGATAACATCTTACGCATAATATAACATATTTTATTAGACGTGAAGGAATAGGGAGAGAGAGTCAAGAACCTGCCCACCTTAAGTTGATACGCCTTGCCGTTTTGCCGATTGAAGCGTCTCGCTTCCATAACTCGATCGCATAGCTAACTCCCGGACTTAGCCATTCCTTTGAACTACTTAGTTGATTTGGCGTATCGCGCCCATGCTACGATCCATAATCTAGCATAAAGGCATAGCCTGCACACCAGATCAACTAACATCAGCACTTGCTCAAACGGGACTTATCTTTTGCATCGATTCGATTCATAGATTCCAAACCACTCAAAGCTTACCTTTGGCCAACGCAACACTTGCATCGATTCGCATCGATACCTCATCGGGTCAACGCAACTCTTCGAGTCAACGACTCATCATAATGCATCGAGCGGAGCGGGACATTACATAATATACCACTCAAAATCAGGTTCGTCCTCGAACCGAAACCAACACTTAATCCAAGTGCCCGCATAGATCGTTTCACGATCTCGTACTACTATCGTTGGAATCATACAACTTAGTTTGGATCGTACACATATTTTAGGCGTCCCACTAATATATGTATTTCAGCCAAGCTCAGTTGTAGGATATCGAGACAAGCTCAACTTAATCCTCAAGCACCAATCAATCCGTACTCGACTTAGCCAAATCTTAGCGCCTATTCTCAAAATACATCTCGTATGCATTATCCCATAACATGCGATCATCTTCCAAACATCTCTGCACATAATTTAATTGAAACTCGTAACTTCAATCTCATAAGTTCCTCGCCGGCCATCTAACACACGCACTGCATCAATTCATTGTGCATCCGATCGCAACAAGCTTCCGTAACGCCTATTCGTCCAACAGTTTCCTATCTCTCGCACTATAAGCCTTTCATCTAGTCATTCGTAACATTTGGCTTTAACGACATGGACTAAGTCCACATGTCTCTATTTTCTTTGCCTACCATTGCACTAAGTCTCGCACACAACTATCCCAACACGATCCACGTTCTCGAACTGCCTACGCACCGCGTCTGGGGCTACCCCCGCTAGGTAACTTATCCAGACATCATACTTAATCTCTCCCGACACAAGAGGTCAACTTGAGTCTACGATGCTCAAAGACAACAATCTTTCCGACCCAAGGTCTCTTACGATGCGCCTATCCCGATTCTCGACCGAGTACGAATCCTTTACTCAATTCTCGAATCAATCCCGACTAGTTCGTTCCATAACTTAAATCGTGCGCTTAACACACATAGCCTAACTGTTACTCAAATCGATCTGCGATACAACTCTTAGGGTCATTCTATTACTCGTCGTCCTCACATATTGCAAAATTCTTGCAATTGCCTTATCGCGTTACTACGCTAAGCACGTTTCTCAACATCTACTTGATCCAACATAACTTTTCTTGAGCATATCGATTCTAGTACTCGCTAACTTTCGAGACACGATACTCGCTCACTTAGACTTATCCTCAATATGTACTACATCATTCCTCCTCCTCGATAAAATTCTTACGCGACATCCTTAGGGTCATCCTATGGGACTTCAACATTCACTTGATTTGGCGGTCAAGTCTTCTAGGGTCATCTGCCCCGAAACTATGCTCGATAATTGAAGATCATCAACGAGGGACAGTTACAACGAGCCATGCTATATCCTATCGCGGAGCCAAATCAATTCCCGATAATTCCTATGGGACTTTATCCAATCCAACATACCAATCCATAATTTATCTACCCCCGCGCACTGATGCGCCGTTACTACTCGAATCACTCATGCATTACCGTCGACTATTTTTGCTAGTCGTATGATATCTACTCGCCTCAAATCTGAGTTCACCTATTCGTGATCATAGTCCGACGCATTACATACTCATCATACCATCCTCGAACAACTTTCGTATCAAACCACAAGTCAAATCCGATTTTGCCACGCCTTGCAAGTTCGATCATCCCCGCTGGATGAATCACCATACCAGCGCTCACGCGGAATGATCGCCCTAATTTGGCGTGACGCATGTGTGATGCTGGAGTTGCACTCGCATAAGACAAGAATGTCAACATAGTGGTTATCCACGAATCAATCCAGACACTTTCGATTTCATCCAAGTAACATCCATCCATTCTTAATTTTTTCGAAGCACTCCTACCGTTATCATCCAAACTGCCATCAACTTAACTTGCATCTTATTCATTCAACAACAATTTTTAACATAATTTTTGTTCATTCGATCAGAGTATCCCCGAGTTATTGCATATCGTCTTTGATACGCCTCAATACCATCGTCGATATGCATAACTTGAACATCTTCCTTTCTCATAAGCTTAAATTCGTTGCAATCACTGCCGTTATCCGAACTCGAATATGAATCAAGTCTTGCACACATCAAGATCCAATCAGTTGTAACTACGTAACATCGTCGCGACCCAATTTCAAATTCACATATCCATTATCATATCCATAACTCGTACTTCCAAATCGTGCTACCGACTCCTCGATCTAACCCAAATCTGTTCGTACGATTTCTCCGTACCTACTCAACGTAAATTCGACCGAGTCGACTATTGCCTCAATGCAACATTCCTTCGCTATGCTTAGCCTATCGTTCGACTTACACTTAACGAATCCTCGTCCGACGTATCCTCCGTGGATATGTCTTCGCACATAATCGTTCAACTCAATTTATCAAGGCATACTCGCATCGACTTCGATCAAATCATTCCCACTCGAGTCTCGGTACTACTCCGTCCGTTATGGATAATATATCGTAACAATGCAATCGTCTCGATGTAACCTATCGTAGGTCACCAACCGGCTTAACATAGCTATCGCTAAGTGGTATTCTATATACCACTCAGGATCGAACCTATCATTATCGACACAATACTTCGCTACACTTATCTCATAATTGTTATTGCATATACCACTCGAAATTGAGTCATTACTCGACATCACATTCCGCATAGGTCCGACATCTATTTTTCAATCAACTATCCCGTATGGCGATCTTTCCGATCCCAGCTCTAGCGTTTACTTACTCGAGTTGGCACGACAACTGGGCCAACATGCACCATCGTTCACTTAAGTTGACACACATTCAATCTAGCCGTACCATGGCGATCATCTCGATCACACCCGCAACATTCGCTTATTCAAAACTCAACGCGACATTTGGCTAACATACATGTTCGCCTACTCAACTCAACTTAGCGATCAATTCGACTCGTACTATCACATCCGTGATCTTCCATTCTCGCTCATTACAACTCGTGCAACAACTCATTCTCGATACTTAAGGTCTTTACTCAATCTCGCGCAACATATCGCTATCCATCCGCATAGCCATACCACACGTATTATACCTTATCAACTCGTTGCACCGATGCAACGAACGATTCACGACTCGCTGCACTCCGTGCAACCAACAACACATAACCATTCTCATAGCCACATAACACGTATCGCCTCACATATCGACCCGTTACACTTTGTGCAACTAACAACACATACCACCTCGCACTTCGTGCGACCAACAACACATAACTCCTCGTACTTCGTACGACCGATAACACATATATCATTGCACTTCATGCAACCAACATCACCATATTCGTTGCACTTCGTGCGACCAGCATCCCATAACTCGTTGCACTTCGTGCAACCAACATCCCATAACTCGTTGCACTTCGTACAGCCAACATTCTCCGATGGCACCCGGAGATAGCGTGATAGTCACGACATACTTGTGGCAGACGTACTCACTTAATATAGACTTATTGTATGGAACATCCAATGTAGCGTCGAACAGATCCATGAGCTATGCGGTTGCGGAAACAACTTAGAGTCAACTGAATTCAATATCGAAGCAACTGAGGGTCAAAGAGATTCATGTACGGTCCAAAGGATGGAACCGCTCTGATACCAACTTGTCACGCTCCGACCCGGGAAATCGCTCGTCCTCGCTAGATTTCACCCGAATCATCGTCCTCGCTGGGGCGTGATGCCGCACGAGCCTGGAGTTGCGCTCGTGCAAGGCAAGATAACAGGTTCACAAAGAACTATCTCAATTTGATAACATAAGCAGCGGAAGGAAAACATAGTATAACATAAGCATCTCTTTTATTGATAACGAAATGAAGATTACAAAGGCTCTGAACAGCCCAACATATATGCCAATTGGCTACAACGCTCATGATCTCTCTAGCTCACAAAGGATTACATTGTTCCACACATTATGCCTCTTTATAGCCACCAAGTAGTCTTCGGCCGAACATCTCCACGTCGCAAGTCCGAACGCATAAGCGGTAGCTTCTCTTGAATGCCAAGGACTCCATGCCTCGGCACGTCCAAGCCAAACTCCACCCCGAGCCGATCATAACCTAAGCCTGTACATAAACTAGTGGGGGATTAGTGCTTTCGTCCTCGCTTCGCACTGATCAAGACCCGCTCGCACCCAAACCAAACACTTAGTCATTTAGTGATCATGCATCTTAACTTGGTGATCTTTCTATCTAGCCTTAAGATCGATTTCATGGCAATATTTAAACATAGCACATTATCATAAATGTGTCCCGTACCGTATCCCTGCGGCAGATACAGTTAGACATAACATGATCATAAACATAGTGTTTGTGCGCATCTCCGTCCCATATTGCCTAGCCTGCACGGGTTAGAACTTAACATAGAATCATATCATTCACGCAACAACCAACCATAAACTTAAACCATGCATAAGGGTCGCAGGCCCTGCGCCTGCACCCGACTCTCATCTCAGCCCACCGGCCCTATCTATATGAAGGTCACGGTGTTTCGCACCGTAATGGACTTGGCATCTCTTATGTGTAAGCCTACATCGCTTCGATACGGGTTGCTAGCCCAGTATCCGAAGGATCCCAAACTTACGGATATCATAGCTTATCACAGCACTGGACGGTCGCAATCCGTCCGAATGTTGTGCACCATAAATACCACACATAATTCTCTCCTAGGCCGAACGGTCCCGGCGCCCCGGCGTAACTGTTCGAGTGAAGCCGTACCCGTGCACGGGCCATCCGAGTCCATTGACCATGCAATATGCCCCATAGCAAACACACATAACAGTCCAACCAAGTCCTCCGTTGCATAAACATAGTCTCGTTCCATAGACGGTTTCCCGTGCCATAAACGGTTCCCCGTGCCAAAAATATAATCCACCATTCATATGGGGAGCTCCGTCGGCGTTATGCCCCAACACATCCATATTGATGCACGACACACAACGGCTTAGTCATCTCATACTCGTATTCAACGCGTACCATTCGTAACTTATTCTCATAGCATAATTCCGTGTTACTTATTCTTTTCGTAACATAAGTACCCGAGGGCACGTTCAACGCCGTAATCAATGTTCTACGCCTAGTGTTCAATGTTCTCGGAGGCGTGCACGTGATGCACATCTCAATATCATCTTTCAATGTTCTACCATCATTGCCCTACCGCGAACTTGTACACTTGATGTACGTCGCTTCAATTGTTCGATTGTTCAATATTCTATCTTAGTATTCGACACATACTTGGACCTTTCGTCGCCGAGCCACGCTCGCTAACTCGATAACGTCTTACGTATACCATAACATATTTTATTAGACGTAAAGGAATAGGGAGAGAGAGTCAAGAACCCGTCCACCTTAAGTCGATACGCCTTGCCGTTATGCCGATTAAAGCGTCTCGCTTCCATAACTCGATCGCATAGCTAACTCCCGGACATATCCATTCCTTTGAACTACTCGGTTGATTTGGCCTATCGCACCCATGCTACGATCCATAATCCACCATAAAGGCATAGCCTACACACCAGATCAACTAACATCAGCACTTGCTCAAACGGGACTTATCCTTTGCATCGATTCGAATCATAGATTCTAACCGACTCAAAGCTTACCTTTGGCCAACGTAACACTTGTATCGATTCGCATCGATACCTCATCGGGTTAACACAACTCTTCGAGTCAATGACTCATCATAATGCACCGAGCGGAGCGGGGTATTACAGTGTGCTTGTAGACTAGCTATCCATGTGACGCACTACTTTCATATGCAATAACATAACATGGACAGATCCTTGTGTACTGATTGGGGTAGGGAAGTATTTATTTGGTTACGTGATCTACACCCTGTTCATGTGCAACTCCAAACTAGATTTAAGTCATGTATAACCTAAGCCAGTTTACATGACCAGATTGTGCTCTACATCACATAGTTAGTTAAGTTCTTTATTATATCCTGTATACATATTTTCATATATCATGTTCTCTCTTTTACAGTCTCATTCCTTTATCAACAGTTCATGTATATTATTCTATAGCTTGTTTTATATTTCCTTTCATGTTATGAACTGTGTGAGAGATATGTATTCGTTCCTGTCCTGACTGGACCTGTTGAAATATTACAGATGATGAGGATTGCTGCGATACTTACTATGGAGCAGGCCTAGTTGACACAGGTGACCTGGACCCTCCGCAGGATCCAGTAGTCGCTGAGGACTTGCCTTGAGTTAGATTAGACTTGTATTATCTTTTAGTTATGAGACTTAGTGGTTGTATTGAGACTTGCTATGGTGTGGTTTACACCGAGATTTATATTCATATTATAACTCTCTGCTGTGATTATCCTTCTTCCATTCTATCTTAGTTATTGTGATTGAGTTGTACCATATATTTATCATTCTTCATTCAGAGCATATTCCTAGATTGTGTTAGATGTTGGACCCAGGACAACGTTCTACCGCCGACACTTTGGCGTAGGCTGGACGTACCCACATCTCGTGTCCTTACACTGGGTGCGGGTCGTGTAACGCCCCAGTCCCAATATATGTAGGACTAAGTACGTAGACATGCCAGCTGTATTCATACGAAGTACGTAGGTCTCGTATGAATACATAAGCTGTAAAATACAGTAATCCAAGACAAACTAAATCTCATCCACAATGAAAAGAATAATAATATAAATATCAACTCGAATATTTATGATACAATCGTTGGGCGGAGACAAAGTCCACTACCAACTATCTCAATGAAAGAAATGTATATGAATCGAAAATGGCAAGATGAACCAAGCACAATCGTCTTCGAAAGAATGGAGAAGACCACGGCCTTGGCTAGGATACCTGCGGAAGACATGAACACACACCTGGGGAAAAACTAGGTCCTCAGACGGACGTAGCAAGATACAGGAAGAACAAGCTAATATGAACTGTCAGAATAATAAATATATAAACTAGACATAAATATGCAAAGGAGATTCTAACCGCCTAATGTACAATTTAGAGGACAACTTTCATGCACATGGGTGGGATTTTTAGGCTATGTGTACGTAACTGGCATCCAGTCATCTGTATCCGGCCGTAACGTCCAAAACGTCAGAGCGTATTTGCAAATATATCGCCACAGTTCCATCCGGAGACTGTGGTTTACCTGTTTGGTTTTCCATACGCACTACGACTGTCCTCTCCCAATATATCCCACACTGTTCGAGTCATGTCCATGGCTCGTCCAGTTTTGTAACTGCTTGAGTCCCTAAAACCCTAGTCATAGCAGTTACGATCATCTACCGTCATACGACTTTAGAGATAGCTAGTCCATAAGTCGTGCCCCTAATAACATGTCTCAAACCGTGTAGTGTGAGTGTCACAGCCAAAGGAGATATAAGGATATCCACCAACAAGAAGGTAGTCCGCTAACACTAAGTCATCATGCATAAAATAAAGTAACGACTAATAAAGTCGCTTGCACCCAAGTATGGCTTGGACGCGCAGTTTATAACAAATAAAAATAACAAATATGAAACAAGTAAATAAATGTTAAAAATAAATAATATGACAGTTTAATTAGCAAAGTATACTTGCTTGGTAGGATCGTCTGGTGTGGTGCAATCATTAAGGTGGCGCAGAACGTGGTTTCGGTGCAACAACTATACATGGTGACCTCGGGTGGTGGCACGGACAGTTCGATTGGGTCCAGAAGGGTCAAATTAGTTAGGATGGACATAAAGTAGGCTAGAATTAGGCGAGGGAGTAGGAGTAATGGGACTAGCTACAGACAGGATGATAAACGAAGGAAATCGGCTAATTAATATATATATATATATATATATATATATATATATATATATATATATATATATATATATATATATATATATATATATAAGACTTTCGAAAGATATTCGTAATACTAGAAAATAATTTTATTAGCTAAAATATGCCTTCCAATTAATACTGCAAAAATGGAAAGTACTTCTAAGTAAAAGTAAAAAAAAAAAAGGAAAAAAAAACTATATTTTATTATCCAGAAACAATGCAAAATACTGGAAAATTATCTTATAGTTTGGAAAATATATGTCTTTATAGGTCAAAATATTTTTGAATATATAATTTAGAATATTTATGGTAGGTTTTAAAACTAGATTTGTAAAGTCATGCCAATTCCACTATTTTTATTACGTATATATCTTTGTGCAAAATAATAATAATAATAATAATAATAATAATAACAATACTAAAAGTAATATCATGATACTATTGTACTAATACATGTACTAAAGTTTTATATAAATAATAATAGTAATAAATATAACTTTTATGAATAAAAAAATTCAACATTATAAAATAATGTCAATGTAACAATACTTAATAGTAATAATAGTAATAGATAATAATGAAAAGAAAATACTCATATTGGTAAAAGTTTAAGAACAGAAAACAAGAACAAAGACGATAATCACAAAATTATTATTATTAATAAATATAATACCAAAAAAAATAGTTCATTAAGCACACACAAAAATGAAAATAATAATAATAATAATAATAATAATAATAATAATAATAATAATAATAATAATAATAATAATAATAATAATAATAATAACCAACAGTTACCATTAAAAGCAACAAAAAAATACACAAAAAAACCATAAATATCTTCTCCTGAAGAAACAGTAATAAAAATAATAAAAATATAAAATAACTCTAAAGTCTTTATCTTCATAAGAGAGAGAGGGGAGCAGAGAGAGAGAGAGAGAAGCTGAAGTGGGTCGAGGACGGGACCGGGGTTGGGTTGGCCGGAGGAGTCGGTTGTGGTGGCGGTAGTCCGGTGGCTGGGTTTCGTCGGGAGATGGCCGGAGCCAGGGGAGGCCGGGTTGGAGACGGGTGGTTGTGAGGAGGAGAATAGGGGTTCTGGTTGCAACGGCGGTGGGGTGGTTGGTTTTGTGATGGTGGTGCAGTCGGTCTGATACGGGAAGCCGAGGGGAGGCTAGGCGGGAGATGGATGGCTGGGGTTTTGCTTAGGTTTTAGGTTTTGGGTCGTCATGTTGGAACTGTCCGACACGACAGAAACGTGGTCGGAAGATGTATTCTGCGCGACACGGGACAGTCAACGTCCGGGTTTGTCGGATGAGTAAAAAGTTGTATATGTAAAAAAGAATAATTAGTGGATGGGAGGGAACACGGACACGATACGTGGATTTTTGGGCTGTGGAGAATTTTGTGGATGGTAGAATTTATGGAGGAGTACCTGCCTATTTATAGGATGTGGAAATTTCCAATTGGATAAGGATTAGGAATATTTAAAACCCAATTTAAATCAATGAAATCAAATCTAAATTCAAATCCAAATCCAAATCCAATTCAAATCCAAATCCCATTTTAAATCAAATTAAATTTCAACCTTTCGCTTAAAATTAGATAAGGTAAATCAAATTTCAAAATATAGATATTATTTTAACTATTTAAATAAATCCATAGAATCAAATCAAGATTTAAATCGCCATAATAATTCAAAAATATATTTTCCAAAAATACCTATAATATTAATTTCGAAAATAACCATAATTATTTAAAGATCAAATATGAAAATATATCTTTTACTAAATTGAGATAACTTTTTAAAAATTAAAATATTAAAATCATGCATTCGCATGCAAATAGAATATTAATTTATAAGTTACAATTTATACTAGTATTATGAATAAAATATCTCGAATACCATTTTCATAAATAATAAAATAAGTAATTTCGAAAATTGTACTATTGTTTAAAATAACTAATAATTATTTACGAAAATGGGTAAGCACAATAATATTCATATAAATATACCTTTAAATAAAATATTTAATTATGCTATATTAAAATAATATATATTTCTCCTATATTAATAAATTCCATAAATAAAACTTTTTTAAAATATGTACCTCGCGCGAAATTTTCACTCGACGAGTAATTACGAAATACGTCGTTTGTGCACAACGTACAATACGATTACGCGACATACAATACAAAAAAAATTTAAATCAGTACCAAAATCAAAAAAAAATATAGTAGAAATTTAGCGGTTTTACAGGTCGTGACACATTTTTAGTGGTGGCCCATGCAGGTTCCCAATTACAACTAGTGTGATTTCGTAGTGGTACTCGAACTAGAGTATCATTACAGCCTGCAGTAGGATATAAGATATAAGTTAAGGTACTCAATCACATTAGGAAAACACTTATCTAATTCTTGTTATTAATTGTCTCCTTTTTGAAAATAACTGTCCTCCTTTGATGATTTCGCTTCTTTTCAGTAATTGATTCCTTGTTTGATCTGTCTTTAGGATGGTGTAGAAACGATCGCAGCGCTCTGGTCTTAGGGATACCACTAAGAGGTCTGCCACTTTTTGTCCGACTCAGCAGGACCCAGGGACCACAGTACCTCTTGTTCCAACTCAGGTGGGCCCGTCTGTAACTTTTGGGGGTGCTCCTCCACCGGTTCCGAGGACTACCCCAGGAGTACAAGGGATGCTACCACTACCGCCCCAGGGGACGGCTGATGTGGCACAGTTCTTCGCCTTCATGCAACAGATGATGGAGACACAGTGACGCCAGGTAGAGGACATGAGGCAGGGCATTGATAATGCCCGTCAGTTAGCGATGGTGGTAGTAGAGAGGGTGGCTGCCCAACCCCAATAAGGGCAGATCCAGCCATACCAGCTGAGGACTCCAGGTATTCAAGATTTCCAGAAGATGAGGCCACAAGACTTCAAGGGTACCGTGGGTATCCTATATTCCGACGACTGGATCGAGCATATAGAGGAGATCTTCCGTCTCGCAGAGATACCGGCTAGACTCCAGGTAGAAGCCACGGGCAGTCAGATGCAGGACCTTGCCTGCACCTGGTACCAGACTGACCCCAGGGTTTGAACTATGGGGCAAACTTAGGCTTTTAAGAAGCTTTTCAAGGAGAAGTTCTTCCCCGATACCGCACTTGGCGCATTGGAGACACAGTTTGAGAACCTGGTTCAAGGGAACCAGACAGTAGAGGAGTACGTCGGAGAGTTCTGTCGTCTGGGCAGATTTGTGGAGGACCTTAGGGAGACAGTGAAGGCTAGGAGGTTCAGGAAGGGCTTGGTTAAGGAAGTCAAGTCCTTAACCAATGTAACATGAATGCTACATTTGAGGAGATTTTGATGGGAGCTATGGCAGCGAAGGATGATCTGGAACTGAAGACGAAGAGAGTCAAGATGCACACAGAGCCAGTGGCAGTAGGGACCCAGCCAAGAGGCCTCACTATCAGCAGCAGCAGCATCAGCAAAAAAATTTCAACAGAAGTAGTTTCAGCAGACACCAAGACACCAGCAGACCATCAATTGTACCTTCTACAAGAAGCCGGGGCATGTATAGAATGAATGCAGGAAGAGGCTCGATAAGTGCCTACTTTGTGGTACAGGAGAGCACCAGTTGAGGGATTGTCCCATGGCTACGAGACGTACAGCTCAGGGGGAAGGAGCCAAGGCCCCTGTAGTGCAGCAGAAAGGACCACTGTCGACCTAGCAGCAAAAATTCATTCAGCACCAGCAGCAGGCCAGAGGAGGTCAGCAGGGGCGAGATTTTGCCATAGCAGCTGAGGAGTCCGAGCCAGTAGGAGATCTTATAGCAGGTTCTGTTCTTATCGACTTTTTTCCCGTATTCGTATTATTTGATTCGGGTGCTTCTCTGTATCATTTGTCATTAGATACCAGCTTTCTTTTAAACCATTACCTAGGACTTGCAAGATCACGACTGGGGATGGTTTTATCCTCGTCCATGATGTTTGCAAGGATCGAAGAGTAGTTTTGGGAGGCCGAGAATTGGATGTGAGTCTGCTCGTAATGTCATTACCGAACTACGATATTTTACTCGGTATGGATTGGTTGAGCAGGCACCATGCCAGTATAGATTGTTGTGGTGGTAGAGTTCTTTTCAGCTTGCCAGAAGAGCCAGAGTTTGAGTTCACCAGACAGGAGGCAGAGCAGAGCAGCGGAGTTTTCTGCAGAGTTTTAGCAGAGGAGCAGAGCGTGCCACACCCACTGATAGCTGAGTTAATGGATGTATTTTCCGAGGAGTTGCCAGGGTTGCCTCCAGACAGGGATGTGGAGTTCTCTATAGACTTGATACCCGACGTAGAGCCGATATCTCAACACATTTATAGAGTGAACAACAGTGAGCTTGTAGAGTTGAAGAAGCAGGTGGATGAGTTGCAGGACAAGGGCTTCATTCGATAGAGTTCTTTACCATGGGGTACGCCAGTACTCTTTGTTTCGAAGAAGGATGGGTCAGTATGGATGTGTATCGACTACAGGGCACTCAACAGCCTCACGATCAAGAACAAGTACCAGCTGCCGAGGATCGATGACATGTTCGATCAGTTGAGCGGAGCGAAGGTATTCTCCAAAATTGATCTGATGACAGGATATCATCAGGTGAACGTGAAGAAGGAGGATATTCCGAAGACAGCTTTCAGGACTCGATATGGCCAGTTTGAATTCATGGTAATGCCGTTTGGGTTAACTAACGTCCCAGTGGTGTTCATGAACTTGATGAACATGGTGTTCCACCAGTACTTGAACAAGTTCGTGGTGGTGTTCATCGATGACATCTTGGTGTATTTGAAGACCCCAGAGGAGCATGAAGAGCATTTGAGAGTAGTTCTAGAGACTCTTAAGAAGGAGCATCTTTACGGCAAGCTCTCGAAGTGTGAGTTCTTCTTGGATCGAGTTGATTTCCTAGGTCATGTTATGACTGGAGATGGGATCTCAGTCGACCCAAAGAAGATCAGAACAGTCGACGCGTGGACAGCACCGAGTTCAGTTGTAGAGATCAGGAGCTTTCTGGGATTGGCAGTATACTACAGGAGGTTTGTTCAGGATTTCTTCTGGATTGTAGAGCCATTGACTACGCTGACCCGAAAGGACGCAAAGTTTTTTTGGTCAAAGGATTGTCAGGTTGCTTTTGATGAGTTGAAGAAGCGACTGACGACAGCCCTAATTTTGATATTGCCATAAGGATCAAGCGGGTTCACTATCTACAGTGACGCCTCAGGGAAGTGTTTGGGTTGTGTCTTGCAGCAGCATGGGAAGGTGATTGCCTATGCATCCAGACAGTTACAACCGCATGAGAAGAACTACCCTACCCATGATTTGGAGTTGGCGGTAGTTAACTTTGCTTTAAAGCTAAGGAAGCGCTATCTATACGTAGAGCGTGTGGAGATCTTCATAGACCACAAGAGCTTGAAGTATGTATTTACACAGAAGGAGCTCAACATGAGACAGCACAGATGATAGGAGTTGATGATGGGCTTCGACATTTAATTGCAGTACCATCCAGAGAAGGCCAACATGGTTGCCGATGCCTTGAGTAGGTATCCGGTAGCTATGTGTTTGACGATGGATCGTCATTTATTAGTAGATTTGGAGAGCTTGGGGATCGAGGTGATCGTGCCAGGAGTTCAGATGCAGATGTGGGGCTTTAGATTCAGTCAGACTTGATGGAGAGGATTAAGTCAGCTCAGTTCGAAGATGTTACTCTGCTGTGTATCTGAGAGCAGGTTCGAGAAGGATTGGTGGATGAGGAGTTCGTCATTGCAGAGGATGGCACATTGAGGCACGGTTCCAGACTGTGTGTGCCTAGCAGAGAGCTTCGGAAGTAGGTAATACAGGAGGCCCATCGCTCTCAGTACTCTTTGCATCCAAGTGCCAACAAGATGTATAGAGATTTGAAGGAGCATGTATGGTGGTATGGGATGAAGTGGGAAGTAGGATGCTTTGTAGCCAGGTGTTTAGTCTGTCAGCGGGTTAAGGCAGAGAGGCAGAGGCCAGGAGGACTGTTGTAGCCATTGCCCATTTTGGAGTGGAAGTGGGAGCACATCACGATGGATTTTGTTTCTGGATTGCCGCGTTCACTAGGAGGGAAAGACGCAATTTGGGTCATCATGGACAGGTTGACCAAATCGGCCCACTTTTTCCTATTTAAAGTGGTACGTCTACTGAGAAGCTAGCAGAGATGTATATGTGGCAGATTATCAGGATACACGAAGTTCCGGTGAGCATTGTCTCGGATCGGGATAGTCACTTTACTTCCAATTTTTGGCGGAGTCTGCAGACTAGTTTGGGCACTCATCTCAAATTCAGTACTGCATACCACCCACAGACGGACGGACAGTCAGAGTGGACTATTCAGACTCTCGAAAAAATGTTGCAGACATGTGTTCTGGATTTTGGAGGATCCTGGAAGGATCACCCGTACTTGGTGGAGTTTTCTTACAACAACATTTTTCAGGCCTACATTGGGATGTCACCATTCGAGACACTTTACGGACGGAGATGTCGTACACCCTTGTCTTTGGATGACATTGGAGAGCGAGCTTTATTGGTACCTGAGCTGGCTGTTGACGCAGCCGAGAAGGTGAAGCTCATCAGAGATCGACTTCGCGTAGCGCAGGACAAACAGCGGCATTGGGCCGACAACCACCGGAGACCTTTGCAGTTTGAGGTACAACTTAGACTTAGGATTAGAATATTGTTTGTTTATGATTTTTGTTGATCATATGATTGTTATAGTTAAGATGAGACCATGTTTGTGCTAGGTTGGTGATCTGGTGTTCTTGAGGATATCTCCGATGCGTGGTACTATTCTCTTTGGTGGAGGTGGAAAGCTTAGTCCACGTTTCATCGGACCCTTCATTGTCAGCAAAGAGTCGGTGACGTGTCATACAGGCTGGACTTTCCCCTGTATTAGAGGGAGTCCACAACGTATTTCACTTGTCGCAGCTGAGACGGTACGTGGCAGATCCCAGCCATGTACTGGATCATTCCGAGATTGAGGTGGGCCCCACTTTCAGTTATCCAGAGCAGCCTATGGAGATTCTGGATCGACGAAAGAACGTACTGAGGAACCAGACGATATCCTTGGTTTGCGTAGCATGGTGGCATCACTCTCCAGGTGAGTCTACCTGGGAAAGGGAGGATGAGATGCGCGAGCAATACTCTTATCTTTTCCAGTCTTGAGGTATGACTTTCTATCCTTCCTGTCTATTCAGTTTTGTCTTTAATTTCAAGGACAAAATTATTTTAAGGGGGATAGACTTGTCACACCCACTTTTCATTTCAAGGGTATTTTGGTAAATTTTAGATTATTCTATTTAATTATTGAAATCATGTGATGATATGTGGTTTGGTTTGTTGTCTGAGTAGTTTTGAAGGGTTAAACTTAGCCAACCATGACCTAGAACCTTAATGCCATATTAGAATTAGATTTATTATCATTAGAATTAATTTAGAATTTATTAGTTATTTTAGAGTGATTAATTTATTTTTTAGCCATTTCTAGTAGCCTTTTTAAAGCCTATTTGACTTGGGCTTTACTAGTAACTTAGGGAGCCCAGGCCCATGCATCTAACCTAACCCTAATCCCCTATACTTGGCCGGCCATAGGCAGCCCCTCCCCTCTCATTTGCATTGTAGTCTGTAGCCTCCAAGAAACCCTAGATTTCCCCTCTTCCAAAATTCCTAACTTTTGCATCCGGAGTCTGTTTTTCCTCAAACGAAGTCCTTCGCACTCATAGGAAGGAGAGGATCTTACTGGAGCAGTGCTAGCAAGGTGGTGGAGGCGTTTGCTTGAGGGTACTCGACCGTTGGAGAGCTCGGGGAGTCCTTTGCATTGAGATCCTTGACTCTCAATAGGTAAATCGTAATCTAGTATAGTTTTTCCTGACTTTTCTTCACGATAGTGAGCATCTAGGTACCCATGACCTGTAGGATTAATTTCGTCCAATTTTGCATTCATTTGGTGTCCGTATCGGACACGTGTTGGCTAATATACGTAGGTGTTTGATAAAATATCGCAATGAATTAAATTATGTTTTCTGTCGGATATTTTTACATATTTTGATAGCCCTATACATGAGGATCACGACCCTATAGGCTTCGACATGAATCGGACTTGTGTCCGTGTCCAAACAGGACACGAACGTGCTGTAAATCAAGCCACACGTGTGCCCTGCTTCTCCGAGGGTGATTCCTCGACGCATATGCCACGTGGTCGCGTGAAAATTAACGTGTAGGTGTGGGCCGTGACTGAGATCACGCTTCCAAAGTTTCGTGATTTTTCGTCGAGAAACGAAGGAGAAATCCTGTCGGCATTGATCGCACACATGCGCGTGCTCGGAACAGCCGCTGCTAAAATGCGGTTCGCACGGACACGACACGACACAAGGACACGAATCAGGGTATCCAACATGTATCCCTATACCTACCCTAGCCTAGGACAGGAACACGCAACACGAGGTTGGACACACGAGTCCCTAGACTCGATGGCACGTGTGCACGACACTGTGCACGGGGCTGTGCACGGGTGCACACCCGCGCACGGACACGCTCTGCGTGCATGTCAGACACGATACTTGGCGGCACGATAACTCGGCCAGTAGGTCGGGGATGTGTATGGCCAGGTGTATACGAAGTTTAACGAGAGATGGATCGAAAACGAGCGAGAAATCGGGTTCACATCGATTTGGTTCACGCGCGTATCGGGTTTCTTGATACTCGTTCGCTGGACACAATACGGACATGGTTTTGACCCGAAGAATACTCGAGCACATCCCACACGTCGAAACCGACCTATTTGCCAAGTTTTGTGGATTAATTCTGAGTATTTTGAGTTTTGAGTCATTTTGTGAAAATCGAGTTTTTCATTGAATTGGAAATTTGAGATTTATGTGATATTTTGATTTCTGAGAATTATGGTGATAAATTCGGAGTTTTTGGTCCTTGGACATTGTTTGAGACTTGTGGAAATCGACTCTCGAGGTTGATTCATAATTTCTTGCCATTTTTAGGCATTTAAGGTGTTTTATCTATTTAATGTATATAGATATATATATACATATATATATATATATATATATATATATATATATATATATATATATATATAGATATATAGATATATATATATATATATATATATATATATATATATATATATATATATTTTTATAGATATATATATATATATATATATATATATATATATATATATGTATGTATGTATATATATGTTAAATTCTTCAAATGCCTAATTTCGAAAATTTATTTATGTGAGGGGCGAGGCTTTGATTTCCGACCTGGGAGCTTACTCCAGGTTCGATATCGACCTTCGTTGGCATTTTACTTGGTATATACCTATATCTATATATAAGCCTATATGTATATATATATTATATATGTATTTTACTAATGATTGTAATACTTTATACATGGAATACTCTTGTAGACTCATTCTATTTTTGTTCTCAGATTTAGACTCTTTACCAGCAGCCCCCAACATCGTTCACACTCACAAACCATGTTTCCTTTCCTAACTTATATATATGTATATATATATTTGTGAATGTATATATATATATATATATATATATATATATATATATATATATATATATTTTATATATATATATATATATATATATATATATATATATATATATATATATATATATATATATATATATATATATATATATATATAAAATATATATATATATATATATATATATATATATATTTTATATATATTTTTTTATATATATATATTTTATATATATATATACATATATATATATATATTATATATATATTAAAATATATATATATATATATATATGTATATATATTAAACAAAAAAAAAAAAATGTATATATATATATTAATTGTGATGAATGTATAAATATAGGTAATACAATAAATTCTTGTGATATGACTATAGGAAATGTTTGGACAGATTAGGATCGTCGTTAGGAGTCTAGTTTAATCGAACTAGCCGACAAGTTGACCAAGTTGACAAAAGTCAACTTTGGGTCAAACTTGATCCAAATCGACTCAAACGAACTCCGAAAGACCTGAAAATTTGTGTATGACCTAGAAATTAGTAAACGGACTATTTGACCTTGAGTTGACCAGGTTTGACCAGAGTTGACCAGGTTTGACCAGAGTTGATCGAGGGTTGACATTGACCTAGAAGGACCTAGAATCTTGTAGAAGTGCATTGTAGGTATTCCTTATGATATGTTATACCTTGTTTTGACTTGTGGTTATTTTAAATAGGTTTACATCACTCCAGTACAGTTACACATTCTCATCAGCAGCTTAGATTGTCAGGCGTGTACATTCTTTAACCGTTTCATTCTTGCTTGGATATATTTACTTGTTATAGACTAGTTTACTTGTTGCTGTCACGATATATCACGAATTAGTACTATATGGATCTCTTCATGCGATGTTATCCCCTCGGATACATCGGGTATATTATGCTCATGTACTTTATCATGTGCATCGGCTAATTGTATTTGTACTTATTCATGTATACTCATGTGACATTCATGTATACTCATGATCATGTGAGCCTTCATATATAATCCAGTGTGCATGTGGACTAGCTATCCATGTGACGCACTACTTTTATATGCAATAACATAACCTGGACAGATCCTTGTGTACTGATTGGGGCAGGGGGAGTATTTATTTGGTTATGTGATCTACACCCTTTTCATGTGCAACTCCAAACTAGATTTAAGTCTTGTATAACCTAAGCCAGTTTATATAACCAGATTGTGCTCTACAACACGTAGTTAGTTCAGTTCTTTATTATATCGTATATACTTATTTCTATATATCATGTTCTCTCTTTTACAGTCTCATTTCCTTATCAGCAGTTCATGTATTTTATTCGATAGCTTGTTTTATATTTCCTTTCATGTTATGAACTGTGTGAGAGATATGTATTCGTTCCTGTCCTGACTAGACCTGTTGAAATATTACAGATGATGAGAATTGCTGCGATACTTACTATAGAGTAGGCCTAGTTGAAACAGGTGACCTGGACCCTCAGCAGGATCCAGTAGTCACTGAGGACTTGTCTTGATTTAGATTAGACTTATAAACCTAAGGAGAACATAGCAACATCATAAGCTTAGTTGCATGATTGAACATAAATACTAAAATGTCGGTTTAGAAGGAAGGCCTTTTAGTTATGAGACTTTGCGGTTGTATTGAGACTTGTTATAGTATGGTTTACACCGGGATTTATATTCATATTATAACTCTCTGCTCTGATTATCCTTCTTCCATTCTATATTAGTTATTGTGATTGAGTTGTACCATATATTTATCATTCTCCGTTCGGAGCATATTCCTAGATTGTGTTAGATGTTGGACCCAGGACAGCGTTCTACCGCCGACACTGCGGCGTAGGCTGGATGTACCAATGTCTCGTGTCCTTATACTGGGTGCGGGTCATGACACTTTCCTCATATGTCCTTTCTTCTTACATCCGTAGCAAATAGAATCTTCCTCGTTGTTGTTGCTGTTGCTGTCTTTTATTCTTCTGTTGAATTTCCTGAACTTCTTGAATTTTTTTACCAGAAAAGCTTGATCTTCAGAGTCAGAGTCGCTGTTGTCAGAATCTTCTTCGACAGTTCTTCTTTGTTGGGCTTTGAAAGCAATCGACTTCTCTGAATTCTCCTTTGGTGTAGCATCTTCAAAGTATTGAAGTTCCAACTCGTGAGTGAGTAGCTTACCCATGAGTGTTTCCAGAGTCATTATTGAGAGGTCGTTTCCTTCAATTTTTGCTGTAGCCTTTGGAATCTAGTTCTTCGTGAGAGCTCGTAGAAGTTTACAAATCTTCTCATGGTTACTGTATTCCTTGTCTAATGAAGACAAAGGATTTACAATATCCAGGAATCTCGTAAACATCTAAGTGACGGATTCATTTGGCTTCATCTTGAACGCCTCGTACTCTTGAGTAAGTCTGCTGATCTTTGACTCCTTGACTTGCGCTGTTCCTTCGTGAGTTACTTCGAGAAGTTTCCATATTTCATTCAATGTTGTGCAACTAGACACCCTGTTAAACTCAGTTCTGTCTAAAGCACAAAACACAGCGTTAATAGGACGTGCGTCAAGACTGGCATTTTTTTTCATCCTCAGTATATTTATCATGGGTTTATCAACTAAAACTCCTTCAACAATAATACGAGGAGGCTTTTTGTAGCTATCAATAACTATAGACCATAAGTCAAAATCAAGAGATTTTAAGAAGAAACTCATCCGTGTTTTCCAATAAGTGCAGTTTGTGCCGTCAAACAGTGGAGATCTATTTATGACTTGGCCTTCACTTGTGAATTTCACAGTTGCCATGTGTTATACTGTGATCTATATAGCAATTAAGAATAATTGAATATAACTAAAATTTTACATTGCTTTATCTGTATAACCCGCTCTGATACC
Organism: Iris pallida; assembly: GCA_029216955.1. NCBI lineage: Eukaryota > Viridiplantae > Streptophyta > Magnoliopsida > Asparagales > Iridaceae > Iris > Iris pallida. The sequence continues at coordinate 3,071,043 of JANAVB010038613.1, forward strand.
AATGGTAGGAACGAAATCGTAAAGAAGAATACTCTAGAGGGGGGTGAATAGAGTAGGCAGTGAAATATTACTAATTAAAAACTTGTTAGCAGTAAGATCACAGAATTAAATCAATAATCACAAAACAATAACTGTAAAAGAAATGAGATCAGAAGCCAAACGCAAACACAGCGATGTATACTAGTTTCCCTCTTCTAAGGACTAGTCCAGTCGGAAGAACTCTAGCCTCCAGTTGAATCCAATATTAGAAAATCCCGCGAGTTTTTATACCAAGTCCTTGCAACTTCTACAGACGCGGGCTTTGATACGAAGAACTCGACCAACTTCAATTTTGAAGAGTCTTTCGTCAATCAAGCCTCTGATTACAATTTCTCTGAAATCTTCTAGACCGCACCGTACCGACAAATTGACTAGAGAATTGTAACTGGCTTGGAATTTGAAAATAAAAGCTTTTTAGAACTCTTTGGAATAGAAATGTAAGCTTAGAAGAGAAGAGATGAAAGTGAATGAGAGATTGAATGATCAAAATTTGTCTTAATTTATAGTTTTTCCAAAGGTAGAACTCTAACAGAATTTGGGCAGAATTCGGACAGAACTCTATGAGAAAAATCCGCAACTAAAGAGAGACCAAGTTTTCAAACGTTCGAAAATCAAACGGTCACTAACCGAACTCTGGCCGAACTCTGGCCGAACTCGAGCCGAGTTCTGTCAGGGTTGGTTAGGGTTTTTCAAAAATGATTTTTAGGCTTTTTCAAATCCGTTAGAAGCTTTTGTAAATAAGGGATGTTTTACAAAACATAGGTTATTTTTTAAACGATTTTGGATAGTCTATTTGCCAGTGTGACTCGGTGTACAACGTATTTCTAGACTCAATAGAAGTAAAAAATATATTGCGTAAAGAAATACAGACTCGAGTGGCAAACATAGCTTCGGTCTTGAATTGAGTAGATATCCAATCTTGATCAGTGTCCAAGTGTCCAAAATATCTTTATTAAATATCCGTATATCGAGACAGAGTTCGATCAATTATTAAAATCAGATTTGACCAAGACCAATGGGCCAACATATATATAAATATATATATATATATATATATATATATATATATATATATATATATATATATATATATATATATATATTATATATATATATATATATATTTTTTTTGTATATATATATATATATATATATATATATATATATATTATATATATATATATATATATATATATATATATATATATATATATATATATGTATGTATGTATGTATATATAAAATATATATATATATATATATATATGTATGTATAAGATTCCATAAGTTTTCTTATTCCTATCATAACAGACTAACAAACATAAACATAAACACCACTTACACACATCCAACATAAGTAATTGACACTAAGCACAATTTCATTATCATCATCATATAATAATTTTCATCACTCACCTCCATCAAAATTTTCATGATCCTATGTTCTGCTTCTTGTTTTCCTCCGGAACCATATATATATATATATATATATATATATATATATATATATAAATATATATATATATATATGTGTGTGTGTGTGTGTGTGTGTGTGTGTGTGTGTGTGTGTGTGTATTTTTATTTTTTATTTTTTTTTCTATATATATATATATATAACACAAAGGAAGAAGAAAGCATGTATGTATGTGTGTGTACTGCTGTTGTGTTGTGAGGGGCTGCTGGTATGGGCTAAAATTGAGAACAACTTAACATACCTTATATATATATACAAATATCTATTTAAATAATATAAAGAGGTTATATATATATATATATATATATATATATATATATATATATATATATATATATAAATATATATATATATATATATATTTGTTGGTATTGGACGTTAGTGAGTTAGTTTAGAAATGACCCAATAGGCCTAACTTGACATAGTTGGCTAGCAAGTTGACCAATTTGACAAAAGTCAACTTTGGGTCAAACTTGATCTTAATTGACTCAAACAGACTTAAAATGACTAGATAACTTAAGTTTGAACAAACTTGGGATAATAAACTAGTTGACTTAGGGTTGACCTAGTTTGACCAGAATAGTTGACCAGGGTTGACCAAGGGTTGACTTTGACAATGAAGGACCTAGAATTATTTAGAATGGATTGTAGATTACTCTTATTTAATATTAGACACTTTGTAACCTGTGGTTGCTCTAAGCTTACGGAACTTGGTTTTCCACCATTTATCGATAAAGCAAAGCACAAGCATTCAGGTCATGTAACAATATTGTACAGGATCAGGACAAGACTATACTAGTTTAGATTCCATCCAATCAGATCACGGCTAAGCAATGAGTACGGCTTGATACTTTAACTAACTAGGGTTATCACAGGCCTAATTACTAACAAGATGCAATAAAATTATTCTACATCCACAAGGCCTGCAGACCATCCAGGCTATCCGGACGCAAATTAGAGGTTGAATTCATGTGGGTACATTGTCCAAGGAATATATGTACCCTTAGGTAGCTTGAATGGTGCAACACATGACAGTGTGCTAGAAATGTGCTATACTCGATGGCAGGCTACAGATCCCATGTTGGGGCGCCAGATAACGGGATTGCCTGTAGCTGGGAAATCTCTTTATGACTACTGGATTATTTTAGTTATTAGCCTTATTCAGTTTAAGTAGGTACCCCTGACCGTGGTACTCAGGGGTCCCTGCCCGAGACATGATGCAAGACCATACTGGTTCACTTGTACAAACACAATCGTCCACGGTGTCCAGGCCATTAATTTTTGTTATGTCATTCTTGTCATGTCATGCTAGCCGTCGCAACAGCTTTCAATAGTTTCTATCATGCTTGCTTGTAATATCATGTCATGTCATGCTTACTTCATACCATGTCGTGTACAATTATCATTTCAAACATATTAAATAATCCGTGATTATCAAGTTCATGACAAATGGGGTAAGGATATAACAGGGTAAAGGCAAACGCCATAGGGGCTCAAGTCTCTACGCGCGTACTACCGGTCTTACGCTAGAAAGAGCAAGGTGAGATAGCTCTACGCGAGCAAGGATGTATACGGGTGGGATTTTACGCGAGCCAGGGCTTCACGCTAGCAAGCCGTAGGCAAGCGAAGCTCTACGCGAGCAAGCTCTACACGAGGACACACTCGAGCAAGACTCTACGCTCGCGAGAGTATGCTCGAGCCAGAGTCTACGCGAGCACGATTCTACGCGAGCACGATTCTACGCAAGCATGATTTTACACGAGCGGGATGGCCCCGAGCGTAAAGTTCGAATGAACTCGGTATAGAACGGAGTACGCAGGCACGCAAATGCGTGTGCCTAAAAGACTGAATAATACGTTGTCACGTAAAACGTGGGCGTAAAGGCTAAAACACTACGCTAACATGTTAGAACATGTGCGTAAAACATCATCTTCTCCCCATGGCCAAGACAAACAGGCGTAAAAGCTTGCGAACTCAAGCAAGCCCCATCTCGGTCAAGTCTCGATGAAATCCAACCATTCCAGAGCCAAACTTGCGTAAAATCGAAATCCCTACTACATGGAACTCTACATTTCGGAAACAACCAAGTTTTAGAAGATCAAAACCATGAAGAACAAAAATGCTAAAACTTAGATCTACATGAAATGAGCCATGGAATTCGAAAATACTAAATACTAAAGTGACTTAGAATCTCATGAGGAAGACAATAGAACAACAAAATCTGAGTTCCTCCATGAAGCAAGTTGCACTTGCCTATGCCCCTCTCTGGTCGGTGGAGAGAGTTAATGGAGGAAGGAGAAGAGTAAATGATGAGAGAGAATGGGTTGGTGGGTTAATACATGGAGAGGATGGTGGTAGGTAGGGGTTGGTCCAGATGCAAAAATCGAATCAAGCCGAACCAAGCAGCCGAACCGAACCAAGCAAACTGAAATGCCAAAATAAATCATGAAATGAGACATGCAATATGAGTCAAAATAGGTATATGTAAACCAAAATACGTAATACGAACTATGGGTGTTACAACTCTACCCACCTTAAAAGAATTCTGTCCTCGGAATTTAATTAAGAGGCTAGAGAGGCAAGAACAAGCTATACTAAGCAATCAATCAAGTAATCAGTCATTCAAGCAAGGAATCGAGAGCATAAGGCATAAGAAAGACATTATACCTTACGAGTCAAATAGGTCGGGATATCGCGATCGGATATCATCCTCACGATCCCACGTTGACTCACCCAAAGAGTGATGACCCCAAGCAACACGGACTAACTTTATAGTCTTGTTCTTGAGTATCTTCTCTCTTTGGTCCAATATGGATACGGGTCTCTCCTCATACGAAAGGTTGGTACCAACAACCAATTCTGAATGATCAAAGACATGACTCAGATCCGGGATATACCGTCGCAATTGGGATACATGGAAGACATCATGCACCTCATGTAACGATGGCGGAAGAGCGAGACGATTGGACATATCTCCTACACACCCTAGAATGTCAAACGGTCCTATATACCTAGGACTAAGCTTTCTCTGTACGCCAAAATGAATGACGCCATGGGTAGGCGAGATCCTCAGGAATACATGGTCGCCGACAAAAAATTCGAGGGGGTGCCGATGAGAATCGGCCCAATGACGCTGGCAATCTTGTGCGGCGCGAAGATGATCTCTAACTTTTTTGACCACCTCAACTGTCTGAGTAATCATTTCCGGACCGAACATCTGCCTCTCTCCAACATCGTCCCATGCTAGCGGGGATCTGCACTTCCTACCATAAAGTGCCTCGAACGATGCCATCTGGATACTGGCTTGGAAACTGTTGTTGTACGAGAATTCCAGCAGGTGCAGGTGATCCTCCCACGAACCACCGAAGTCGAGTATACAAGATCTCAATATATCTTCCAAAGTTCGTATGGTATGCTCTGACTGACCATCTTTCTACGGATGATAAGCTGAGCTAAAGTGGAGGTGAGTTCCCAAACTATCTTGTAAACTGTGCTAAAAGTGCGACGTAAATCTTGAATCCCGGTCTGAGGTGATACTAGCTGGTACACCGTGAAATCTGACAATTTTCCTGGGGTACATCTCTGCTAGTTGAGCCGTCGACTGACCAACTCTGAACGGAAGAAAGTGAGCCACCTTGGTAAGTCTGTCGACTATAACCCAGATATTATCTCTCCCAGCTGGGGATCTAAGTAACCCCGTTACAAAATCCATGGTAATGTGCTCCCATTTCTATTCTAGGATCGATAATGGTTGAAGAAGTCCAACCGGTCTCTGATGTTCAGCTTTAACTTGTTGGTAAACAAAACACCGGGAGACAAACCGGGCTATCTCCCTCTTCATACCATTCCACCAAAAATGCTGCCAGATATCTCGGTACATCTTCGTACCACCGGAATGAATTGAATACTGAGAACTGTGAGCTTCTGCCTGGATCTCATGTCTGATATCACCACTAGGTACACAAAGACGCCTCCCATGTCGAAGTGTACCGTCCTCGTGGATACATAACTCTGGTCTTCGCCCTGCTACACCTTCTGCCATAAGCCGCTGAAGCTTAGAATCTTCTGACTAAACTAACTTGATCCTCTCAACTATACTGGACTGAACTTGCATACTGGCCATCAATGCCACATGGGTAGGAAGGACAACTTCTATACCCATTTTCTAAAGATCTGCTAACAACTCTAGTTGTGCTGTTAGAAAAAAAACTCCGGCTCTCCTGCTTAATGCATCTGCTACTACGTTGGCCTTCCTAGGATGATACTGCAAGTTGATGTCGTAATCTACAAGTAGCTCTACCATCTACTTTGACACATGTTAAGATCCTTCTGAGTGAATACATACTTCAGGCTCTTGCGGTCGGTGAAAATCTTCACATTATCTCCATACAGGTAATGCCTCCACAACTTAAGTGCAAACACTACTGCTGCTAACTCCAAGTCATGGATTAGGTAATTCCTCTAATGATCACGAAGTTGACGTGACGCATAAGCTATTATCTTCCCATGCTGCATCAAAATACATCATAAACCTCTGCCTGAAGTATCACAATACACTGAAAATCCTCCAGTCCCATCTGGAAGCGTGAGAATGGGTGCTGTCATCAAGCCTCGCTTCAACTTCTCAAAATATTCCTGACATTTTGCTGTCCAAGCAAACTGCACATCCTTGCGGGTCAACTGGATCATAGGTGCTGAAATCCGTGCAAAGTCTGAAATAAATTGTCGGTAGTAGCCGGCCAAGCCAAGAAAATTGCAGACTTCTGCAACTATGCTGGGTACTGGCCACGTCTCAATGGCTAAGATCTTCTGGGGATCCACTTCTACTCCACCTCTGGTGATGATATGACCCAAGTATGAAATGCGATCGAGCCAGAACTCCCATTTACTGAACTTGGCATACAACTGGTGCTCCCTGAGAATCTAAAGAACTACACGGAGATGCTGCTCATGCTCTACCTCACTCTTGCTATAGACCAGGATGTCATCTATAAACATAATCACGAACTGATCCAAGTATGGCATGAAAATACGATTCATGAGGTCCATGAATACAGCTGACGAATTGGTTGCTCCAAATGGCATAACAAGGAACTCCCAATGCCCATACCTCGATCTGAATGCTGTCTTCAGGATGTCCTGCTCTCTGACTCTGATCTGGTGGTATCCTGACCGCAAATCAATCTTCAAAAATACGGACGCCCCTTTGAGTTGATCAAATAATTCATCTATCCTCGGAAGAGGGTATCTGTTCTTAATTGTCACTGAGTTCAAGGTACGATAGTCAACACATAATCTGGACATACCATCATTCTTTTTCACAAGAAGCATCGGGACTCCCCAAGGCGATCCACTAGCATGAATGAATCCCTTGGTTCTAAGTTCTTCAATCATCTTGTACAAGATCTCCAATTCTGATGGTGCCATCCGGTAGACTCTCTCAGACACTGGTGCTAACCCGAGAATTAAATCAATGGTGAACTCAATCTGCCTCTCTGATGGCATACCTGGAAGCTCTTTGAGAAAAACATCGAGAAACTCTTCTACTATTATGGTAAACTGATCTGCTACTGCCACTGCCATTCGCAACACTGGAGGTGAAGGTTCTACTCCGCCTCGGAAGAATGAAAACTCTGGTTCACCAGAAATACTAAAAATAATCTTGCCGATAAGACAATCTATTCTAGCATACTGGTCCCTCAACCAATCCATCCCTAAGACCACATCATAATCGGCCATCGGGAAGTCTATTAACCTAGCGGGAAACTCTCTACCGCTAACTAGAATCTGACACGAGGAAAACACTCTATCTACTTCCACAAGACCGTTACCAGTAAGTATATTAACCCTTACTGATAATGACTCGGGCGTCAGTCCTATTCGTATCACAAATCGTACAGACATAAATGAATGCGATACACCAGAATCAAATAATACTGGTGCTGGAAAGGAGTTGACGAGAATAGAACCTGCCACTACCTGACCTGATGCTAACTCCTCCTCCACGATCAAAGCCATCACTTGACCGTGCCCTCGGGGTACTGGTCCCCGCTGCTGGAAACCTCTCTGGGTCTGGACTTGGACTTGTGCATACTACTGGGGGTTCTGATGCTGAAATGCTTGAGCTTGAGGCAGCAAGGGCCTCGGAAACGGGTATTGCTGCTGCTGGACTGGTACTGGAGCTGGTCCCCTAACCGAGGGACTAGAAAAGGTCGAAGATGATAAACTCGCCCTATTCGGGCAGTTCCCAACCCTGTGGTCTGGTGCACCACAAACCAAGCACAAACCCTGTGCTCTGCGACACTCTGACACCACGTGCCCTGGCTTCCCACAATGAGTGCAACCCATTACGGAAGACGGCTTCTGCTGCTGCTGGGGATACGCCGGGGTCGAATGCTGAATCGACGTAACAGAAGCCGCCCGCCTTGGAGCTCCAATGGTCAAAGCCTGAGCTACAGGGGCTGGTGCTGAAGACTGGTTCATCTGGCCGTGAGACCTCTTCCGACTGCCGGTCCGATCCACAATCCTCTTGGAGGTATACTCGTGCCTCCTCGCTACTCTCAATACTGCATTAAAAGTCTCATGCTCAAACTGCTCCACTGCCAGTAAAATCTCCAGGTGGAGTCCCTGCTAGAACCGCTGAGCTCTGTCAAACTCGATCGCCACCAAGGTGGGAGCAAACCGACTAAGCCTGGAAAACTCGGCCGTATATCCATCGACCGTCATGTCCATCTTCTTCAAATTCGTGAACCTCGTCTGTAGATCATACCAAGCTACAACGTCAAAGTACTTGGTCTGGAATCTCTCACGGAATACTGTCCAAGCAATAGGTGCCACTAATCCATCGGCCTGTGACGCCCACCAGTTGCGGGCTAGATCTAGTAACTGCAGGTGCACGATGGCCACCTTCTCGTTCTCGGGGGTCCTGGCTGCTTCTAGAATAACCTCAGTATCCTGCAGCCAAGCGTCTGCGGCAATAGCATCTTCGCTACCATCAAAGAAGGGAGGGTTCAAGCTCTTGAAGCTGTTGGCCACACTGTTACCTGGATGACCTCCTCTATTCAGAGCATCTTGTACTGCCTGGTGCAACGCATCACCTCGACGATCTTGAGAAGCTAGCAATGTCCTGTTGAGACCCACCAAGGTGCCATTATCAGGCTCTGCAGGCTGGACTGGCTGGACTTGTGGCTCTTGACCCCCAGTAGGCATGATTCTGGAGGCTACTCCTGAATGCCGGGCTTGATCTCCAGGTTGTTGCTGGTCCACGGGAGGTGCTCCACCTTGCCGATCGGTAGAACTAGAAACAATGCCGCTGAAGTAGACGACACATGGAACAATAAGGAAGGACCAGAACAGATCAAAGATACAAGCATGTGATCAGGTCAAGATATTCAGGGATTTAGAGGATACGAGCACTGATTGAGACATCTATTCGGTAAACCCTCACATATCTTGATTTTTAAGACCTGCATGGGCCACTACTAAAACCATGTAACGCCATAGAACCAGAATACTGGAGAGCGGGGGCGGACATAGCCAGCTACGTATATTGAAGTGCAATCTACCTCGTTATACGGTCATGGCTGTCTAGATACATGAGGGTTTAACTACAAGCCATCGGTCTCTTATGGTCATGGACAAGACTATTGTCTCAATCTCAAGCAAGTAATAGCAGTTACAAGATGTCAGAGCACCAAATATACAATAGTAAAGCGTCCCATACATTACATATTTGGATGATCATGAAGCTAGTCATACAAAATGTGAAGACTAGCATGAGTTCAGTCATACATGATCATCCCTAGGATTTGTTAATCATGCTACAGCCCATAGGCAGACAGTAAGTAAAGGTGCAATCGAGCTAACACGTGCTCGTCAGCTAAACGCCTCGAAAGAATATTTTTACAATAGAGTGGGAGAGCAAAATAAAACCCACTCGTTGTCAGGATTACTCCTGGTGGTCACCATCTGGCTGGAAGACAGGGAGATCCTCTGGTGCTACTTTGGTATCTGGTCATGCAAAACCAACTGGGTCAGATCCCAGAAAGAGCAAGTGCCATAAAGGAGGCTTCACTTAAGAACTAAACCAGCAATTAGCACAAAACATATTAATATAATAAAAAAATAGAGATATGGTCAATCATGATGATATACGATAAGATAACCATAGGACTATTCAGATAACCAAGTTACAATCCTTAAACCAAACAAGGACCGGGGTTGTAACCCTTCATCTGAACGGAACTTGGTTTCCCACCATTTATCGATAAAGCAACGCACAAGCATTCAGGTCATGTAACAATATTGTACAGGATCAGGACAAGACTAGACTGGTCTAGATTCCATCCAATCAGATCACGGCTAAGCAATAAGTACGGCTTGATACTTTAACTAACTAGGGTTATCACAAGCCTAATTACTAATAAGATGCAATCAGATTATTCTACATCCACAAGGACTGCAGACCATCCAGGCTATCCAGATGCAAATTAGGGGTTGAATTTATGTGGGTACATTGTCCAAGGAACAGATGTACCCTTAGGTAGCTTGAAGGGTGCAACACATGACAGTATGCTGGAAAATGTGCCCTACTCGACGGCAGGCTACAGATCCCATGATGGGGTGCCCAGATAACGGGATTGCCTGTAGCTGAAAAATCTCTTTATGACTACTGGATTATTTTAGTTATTAGCCTTAATCAGTTTAAGTAGGTACCCCTGACCGTGGTACTCAGGGATCCCTGCCCTGGACATGATGCAAGACCATACTGGTTCACTTGTACAAACACAATCGTCCACGGTGTCCAGGCCATTCATTTTTGTCATGTCATTCTTGTCATGTCATGGTAGCCATCGCAACAGCTTTCAATAGTTCCCATCATGCTTGCTTGTAATATCATGTCATATCATGCTTACTTCACACCATGTCGTATATAATTATCATTTCAAATATATTAAATAATTCGTGATTATCAAGTTCATGACCAACGGCGTAAGGATATAACAGGGTAAAGGCGCACGCCATAGGGGCTCAAGTCTCTACGCGCGTACTACCGATCTTACGCTAGAAAGAGCAAGGTGAGATAGCTCTACGCGAGCAAGGGTGCATGCGGGTGGGATTTTACGCGAGCTAGGGCTTTACGCTAGCAAGCCGTAGGCAAGCGAGGCTCTACGCAAGTGAAACTCTACGCGAGCAAGCTCTACACGAGGACACACTCGAGCAAGAGTCTACGCACGCGAGAGTCTGCTCGAGCCAGAGTCTACGCAAGCACGATTCTATGCGAGCACGATTTTACGCGAGCGGGATGGCCCCGAGCGTAAAGTTTGAATGAACTCGGCGTAGAACGGAGTACGCTGGCACGCAAATACGTGTGCGTAAAAGGCTGAATAACACGCTGTCACGTAAAACGTGGGCGTAAAGGCTAAAACACTACGCTAACACGTTAGAACGTGTGCGTAAAACTTCATCTTCTCCCCATAGCCAAGACAAACAGGCGTCAAATCTCGCGAACTCAAGCAAGCCCCATCTCGGTCAAGTCTCGATGAAATCCAACCATTCTAGAGCCAAACTTGCGTAAAATCGAAATTTCTACTACATGGAACTCTCCATTTCGGAAACAACCAAGTTTTAGAAGATCAAAACTATGAAGATCAAAAATGCTAAAACTTAGATCTACATAAAATGAGCCATAGAATTCAAAAATACTAAATACTAAAGTGACTTAGAATCTCATGAGGAAGACAATGGAACAACAAAATCTGAGTTCCTTCATGAAGCAAGTTGCACTTGCCTAAGCCTCTCTCTGGTCGGTGGAGAGTTAATGGAGGAAGGAAAAGAGTAAATGAAGAGAGAGAATGGGTTGGTGGGTTAATAAATGGAGGGGATGGTGGTAGGTAGGGGTTGGTCCACATGCAAAAACCGAATCAAGCCGAACCAAGCAGCCAAACCGAACCAAGCAAACCGAAATGCCAAAATAAACCATAAAATGAGACATACAATATGAGTCAAAATACGTATACGTATACCAAAATACGTAATACGAACTACGAGTGTTACACAAATAATGAAATGGCGCCAGACAGTATTTGGTGTGTGACATCAATTGGCGCTGGCATCAGATGGCGCTGGCTAACACGTGGCAAGCTTTCTCGAGTAGCTGAATTAGTTTTTATCATGACTGACAAAACGTCAGTCGAGGAAAATTCGTTCGAATTTTGAGCGCACTGCGCTCGAGAAGATTATGTCAGATATGTTAGATTTGTCATAATGATCAAACAGCTGTCTAACGCCATTCGCAGTTGGCGCTAGATAATCATGCAAAAAGGTACTAAATCAATAATTAGCACCTGGCGCCACCCAATAGTTGGCGCTATTCGATCAAATCATCTAGAAGCAGTTAGACGACGTAGAACGCATCTCATTAATTTCAAAAAATGCATACATGATGCTGCCCACGACTAAGCGCATCTCCATCACAGAATGCCATGCGTCCAAGCAGTTAAACCAACCGTTCATGTGACTGGGTGAATGGCGTTCCAATCGCAGTATGCGCCAATCAGGATAACTACTTAACAGTTATCTCTAAACTTTATAAATAGAGTTTTAAATCACTTCACCAGCATCACTAATGATTATAACCTCCTAAGCACTTGCTACAGCACTCTCCAAAGGCTTTCTTCTTCGACATCTCATCGTCCAAAGGATAAAGTGATCCTCTTCAGATCAGATTCCTACAGTTGTACTTCCCCATAAATCAACTTGTACTCTTGTACACTCTTCTCGGTTTGTAATTAAACACTTCTTATTTTTACAAACAAAATGGCGACACTGCTGGGGACGACTTTCTCCTCCGACAAAAAAGTGACAACTCAATGCAATATTGCGTCGGTCGGCAGGATACAGAAGACTCTTGTCATGAAACTCGACCAAACTATCTACGAAGCCATGATTGGCACTGTAACACCCCAAAACCAGAATATTGGAGAGCGGGGGCGTACATAGCCAGCTACGTATATTAAAGTGTAACCCACCTCGCTATACGGTCATGGCTGTCTAGATACATGAGGGTTTAACTACAATCCATCAGTCACCTATGGTCATGAACAAGCCTATTGTCTCAATCTCAAGTAAGCAATAATAGTCACAAGATGTCAGAGCACCAAATATACAATAGTAAGGCGTCCCATATATTACATATTCGGATGATCATGAAGCTAGTCATACAAAATGTCAAGACTAGCAAGAGTTTCAGTCATACATGATCAACCCTTGGATTCGTCAATCATGTTAGAGGCAGTAGACAGACAGTAAATAAAGGTGCAATACGAGCTAACATGTGCTCGCCGGCTAAACGCCTGAAAAAAATAATTTTACAATAAAGTGGGAGGATAAAAGAAACCCACTCGTTGCCACGGTTACGCCTGGTGGTCACCATCTGGCTGGAAGACAGGTAGATCCTCTGGTGCTGCTCCGATATCTGGCCATACAAAACCAGCTGGGTTAGACCCCAGAAAGAGCAAGTGCCACAAAGGAGGCTTCACTTAGGGACTAAAACCAGCATATCATAAATGAATAGTAAAGATAATAAAAATATATTGATAATAATCGAGATAATAATAATGAATTTAGCACGAGGAAACCATTCAGGTAGCCAGACTACAACCCTTAAACCAAACAAGGACCGGGGTTGCAATCCTTCACCTGAATAGAAACCCGCCTAAATACTATTGATAAGGTAATAAAATAATAAACGAAGAGAGGACACAGAACTGCTCCAGGTGCCAGGTTATAACCCTTAAGCCAAACAAGGACGGGGGTTGTAACCCTTCGCCTGAACAGAACTGGACCCCTGATCTTTATTGTTAAGGCAGTATGAGTAATTATGCTATGTCCCAATCTTGTACAGGATCAGGACAAGACTAAGCTGGGCTAAACTCCATCCAATCAATCACGACCAAGCGAAGAGTACGGCTTGATACTTTAACTAACTAGGATTGTCACAGGCCTAGTTACTAGCAAGATGCAATGAGATTATCCCAACAGCCACAAGCCCTACAGACCATCCAGGTTATCCAGGTCGAATGTCTGTTTATGAAGGATGCAACACGTGACTGTGTGCTGGAATTGTGCCCTACTCGTCGGTAGGCTACAAGTCCCCTTGGTGCGCCCAGAAAACGGGATTGCTTGTAGCTTGGAAATCTCTTCACGACTACTGAATTATTCTAGTTTATTAGCCTTAACCAATTGCAGTAGGTATCCCTGACCGTGGTACTGAAGGAACCCCATCCTAGACATGATGCAAGACAGTACTTGTTTATTTGTACAAACACAATCGTCTACGGTGTCTAGGTCATTCATACTTTGTCATGTCAGGCTAGCTGTCGTAACAGCATGTCATGATATATCATGTCAGTTTACTTGTCAAGAGTACGCTACGGTGGGCCACTATCGTGTTCCTAAAATCATGTCAGAACTTATATGGCATAAACATAATTGTGACATTTCAGTTTAATGATACTAATAATAATGCATAATAATAATAATAGTAATAATAATAATAAACGAGGATAAGATTGTGAAAGGAACTATGCAGCTAATTAGGTTCATACAGCAGAGAGCAAGCGCGCTTATGCGGCTGAGGACTACGCGCCTATGCGGTTCAAGAAGAATGAGCATATGCGGCTAAAAAAGGGGCAGTACCATGCGGCTCGAGAATAAAAAGGGGCACATGCGGCTGGAAGTAGTGGGGGCTCATGCGGCTCAGGGAATACAGGGTCTTATGTGGCTAGGAATTAAGAGTTCATGCGGCTCAGGAAAAGTTGGACTTATGCGGCTGCGGTTCAAGAAGTACATGCGGCTGAACCACAGATTCTCATGCGGCTGGGTCATGGCAATGCCTATGCGGCTGAGAAGTAGCCAGGGCCTTATGCGGCTGAAGAGTCCGTCAAGCATCGAGCATATGCTGCTGCGAGTATTGGAGTTCATACGGCTGGATGAAATCAGGACTCATGCGGCTCGGGGATGGCAACCCTATACGGCTGAGAATGAACGCGGCTTATGCGGCTGAGATGCATGTGCCCATGCGGCTACGGACATGCCAGTGCTCATGCGGCTAAGGGCCAAAGCCATCTCATGCGTCCGAATCAAAGGCAGAGCCATGCGGGAGAGTTCAAGTGGAGTCTTATGCGGCTGGGCCAGGGGCGGGTCTTATGCGGCTGGAAGTGCCAAGGCCTTATGCGGCTGCAGGAAGTTGTCTTCATGCGACTGGAAGTAATGTACCATGCGGCTGATAAAGACTTTCCGCATGAATGTTCATGCGGTCAAGTGCTGCCATGCGGCTCGAAATTGTTCTTCTTCTCTGCTTGTCCGAGAAGAAGAGCCATGAAGTCCATGGCTTCCAAGCTCCATAAGTCCTTCATCCGAAGTCGGAATTCAGACTTCTATAGGTCAAAATAGGGAAGAACGAAATTCTCTACAACATGGAACCAACAAAATTTGGAAATAACAATGTTAAATAGATCAAAACCCAAGAAATCTGAAAATATAATAAACTTAGATGTACACAAATTGAACCATAGAATTTAGAAATGCTAAGTATTAAAGTGTGTTAGAATCTTGTGAGGAAGAGAATGAAACAATAAAAATAGAGTTCCTCCATGATGCAAGATGCACTTGCCTAAGCTCTCTTCCTGGTAGGTGAAAAAGTAATGGTAGACAAGAAGAAGTAAATGAAGAGAATTAATGAAGAGAAAGAGAGTGGGCGGCTATAAATGGGGATGCTGGTGGTAGGTAAGGGTTCTTCCCTTGGTTCATGATGAACCAATAAGCAACCCAAGCCGAACCAAGCCAACCCAAACAAGCCGAACCAAGCCAGGAGACATACAATACGAGTCAAGATACGTACATGTATTCTAAAATATATAATACGAACTACAGGCATTACAACTCTACCCACCTTAAAAGAATTCCATCCTCGGAATTTAATCAAGAGGCTAGAGGTGCAAGGACAAGCTGTACTAATCACAGGCAAGCTATACCAATCAAGCAATCAAGTAATTATTCATGCAAGCAAGGAATCGAAGGCATGAGGCATAAGAAAGATATTATACCTTACGAGTCAAACAGATTAGGATTTCACGATCGGATATCATCCTTACGCTCGCATGTTGACTCACCCAAAGAGTGATGACCCCAAGCAACACGGACTAACTTAATAGTCTTGTTCTTGAGTATCTTCTCTCTCCGGTCCAATATAGACACGGGCCTCTCCTCATACGAAAGGTTGGTACCAACAACCAATTCCGAATGATCCAAGATGTGGCTCAGGTCCGGGATATACTGTCGTAGTTGGGATACATAGAATACGTCATGTAACTCACGTAACGACGGTGGAAGAGCAAGACGATACGACACATCTCCTACTCGCTCCAGAATATCGAACGGCCCTATATACCTAGGACTAAGCTTTCCCCTACGCCGAAACGAATGACGCCACGGTTAGGTAAAATTCTCAGGAATACATGGTCGCCGACCGAAAACTTAAGCGGGCATCGATGAGAATCGGCCCAATGACGTTGGCGATCTTGAGCAACTCGAAGATGATCTCTGACTCTCCTGACCACCTCAACTGTCTGAAAAATCATTTTTGGATCGAGCATCTGTCTCTCCCCAACATCGTTCCATGCTAGCAGGGATCGGCACTTCCTATCATACAGTGCCTCGAACGGTGCCATCTGGATACTGGCCTGGAAACTGTTGTTATATGAGAACTCCACCAAGTGCATGTGATCTTCCCACGAACCATCAAAGTCGAGTGTGCAAGATCTCAATATATCTTCAAGTGTCTGGATTGTGCGTTACGACTGACCATATGTCTGTCGGTGATAAGCTGAGGTGAACTGGAGACGAGTCCCCAAACTCTCCTGCAGGCTACGTCAAAAGTACGACGTAAATCTGGAATCTCTGTCCGAAGTAATACTGACTGGTACACCATGAAGCCTGACGATCTGCCTGAGATACATCTCTGCCAGCTGAGCCGTCGACTGACCAACTCTGAATGGATGAAAGTGAGCCACCTTCATGAGCCTGTCTATAAAAACCCAAATAGAGTCTCTGTCGGCCGGGGACCTAGGCAATCCAGTCACGAAGTCCCTGGTCACATGCTCCCACTTCCATTCCGAAATTGGCAATGGCTGAAGAAGTCCAGCTGGCCTCTGATGTTCAGCCTTAACTTGTTGGCAAACCAAACATCGAGAAACAAACAGGGCTATCTCTCTTTTCATGTCATTCCACCAAAAGTGCTGACGGATATCACGGTACATCTTCGTACCACCGGAATGAGTGGAATACTGCGAGTTGTGAGCCTTTGCCATGATCTTCTGCTGATATCTCCACTGGGTACATAAAGACGCCTCCTATGTCGAAGTGTACCGTCTTTATGAATGCACAACTCCGGTCTTCTTCCTGCCACGCACTCTGCTCTAAGCCATTGAAGCTTAGAATCTGCTGTCTGCGCCATCCGGACCCTCTCGACTATACTGGACTGAACTTTCATACTGGTCATCGATGCCACACTGGAAGGATGGACAACTTCTATATCCATCTTCTGAAGATCTGCTAACAGCTTCGGTTGCGTTGTTAGGAAATAAGCTTCGGCTCTTCTGCTCAATGCAGCTACAACAACGTTGGCCTTCCCTGAGTGATACTGCAGGTTGACATCATAATCCATAAGAAGCTCTAGCCATCTCCTCTGACGTATATTAAGATCCTTCTGGGTGAAAACATACTTCAGGCTCTTATGGTTGGTGAAAATCTCCATATAGGTAGTGCCTCCACAACTTAAGTGCAAACACTACTGCTGCCAGCGCCAAGTCATAGGTTGGGTATTTTCTCTCATGATCATGAAGTTGTCGTGACGCATAAGCTATTATCTTCCCATGCTGCATCATAACATATCCTAAGCCTCTGCCTGAAGCATCACAATACACAGAGAATCCTCCAGTCCCATCTAGAAGCGTGAGAATGGGTGCCGTCATCAAGCCTCGCTTTAACTTCTCAAAAGAATCTTGGCACTCTGCTGTCCAAGCAAACTGCACATCCTTGCGGGTCAACTGGGTCAATGGCGTTGAAATCCAAGCAAAGTCTAAAATAAATCGTCGGTAATAGCCGGCCAAGCCAAGAAAACTGCGAACTTCAGCAACTGTACTGGGTACTGGCCACGACTCAATAGCTACGATCTTCTGGAGATCCACTTCTCCTCCTCCTCTGGTGATGATATGACCCAAGTATGAAATGCGATCGAGCCAGAACTCGTATTTACTGAACTTGGCATATAACTGGTGCTCTCTGAGAATCTGAAGAACCACCCTGAGATGCTGCTCATGCTCTGCCTCACTCTTGCTGTAGACAGGATATCGTCTAGGAACACAATCACGAACTGATCCAAATAAGGCAAGAAGATACGATTCATGAGGTCCATGAATACAGCCGGCGTATTAGTTGCTCCAAATGGCATCACAAGGAACTTTCAATGCCCAAACCAGGATCTGAAAGCTGTCTTCGGGATGTTCTGCTCTCTGACTCTGATCTGATGATATCCTGACCGTAAGTCGATCTTCGAGAATACTGCTGCCCCCTTGAGTTGATCAAACAAGTCATCTATCCTCGGGAGAGAGTATCTGTTCTTGATTGTCACTGAGCTCAAGGTACGATAATCAACACATAATCTGGACTACCATCCTTCTTTTTACAAGAAGCATCGGGGCTCCCTAAGGCGATCCACTAGCACGATTGAATCCTTTGGTTCTGAGTTCTTCAATCATCTTGTACAATATTTTTAGCTCTGACGGCACCATCCTGTAGACTCTCTCTGATACGGGGGCTGATCCGAGAATCAAGTCGATGGTGAACTCGATCACCCGCTCTGGTGTCATACCTGGAAGCTCTTCTGGAAAAACATCTGGAAACTCTTCGACTATCCGAGGTAACTGTACTGCTACTACCGCCATCCGCAACACTGGAGGAGAAGGTTCAACTTCGCCTCGGGAGAAGGAAAACTCTGGCTCGCCTGGAATGCTAAAAACAATCCTGCCAATGTGGCAATCTATCCTAGCTTACTGATCCCTCAACCAATCCATCCCTAAGACCACATCATAATCGGCCATCGGGAACTCTATCAATCTAGCGGAGAATCTCTACCGCTAACTACGATCCGACACGAGAAAAATACTCTATCTACTGCCACAAGTCTGTTACCAGTAAGTATATTGAGCCTTACTGATAATGACTCAGGCTCCAGACCTATCCGTGTCGCGAATCGTGTAGACATAAATGAATGCGGTGCACCAGAATCAAATAATACTGAAGCTAGAATGGTGTTGACGAGAATAGTACCTGCCACCACCTCACCTGGTGCTAATCCTTCTTCCTCCATGGTCAAGGCCAGCACTTGACCATGGCCCCTAGGTGCGGGTCCCCTCTGCTGAAAACTCATCGGCCTACTCTGGATTAGGGCTTGGGCTTGGGCATACTGCTGCGGTCTCTGCTGCTGGAATGTCTGGGCCTGCGTCGGCAATGTCGTCGGAAACGGGTACTGCTGCTGCTGCTGGACTGGTGCTGGTCCTCTCACCGAAGGACAAAAGAAGGCTGAGGATAAACTCCCCCACGTGCCCTGGCTTCCCGCAGTGTGAATATCCCACTACGGAAGACTGCTTCTGCTTCTGCTGCTCAGGGTACGTCGGGGTTGAATGCTGAATCGACGTCACTGAGGCCGCCCGCCTCGGTGCTCCAATAATCAAAGCCCTGGCTGTCGGGGCTGGTGCTGATGACTGATTCATCTGGATGTGGGATCGCTTCCAACATCCGGTCCTATCTACGATCCTCTAGGAGGTATACTCATGCCTCCGGACTGTCCTCAATACCGTATCAAAAGTCTGATGCTCAAACAGCTCAATTGCCAATAAAATCTCAAGATGGAACCCTTGCTGGAACCGCTGGGCTCTATCGAACTCGGTTGCCACCAAGGTGGGAGCAAACCGATTGAGCCTCAAAAACTCGACCGTACATCCGTCGACCACCCTGCCCATCTGCTTCAAATTGGTGAACCTTGTCTGTAGATCGTACCGAGCTACAGCATCGAAGTACTTGTTCTGGAATCTTTCTCTGAATATTGCCCAGGTAATAGGTGCCACCAACCCAACGGCCTGCGACGCCCACCAGCTGCGGGCAAGGTCCAATAGCTGCAGGCGCACCACGGCCACCTTCTCGTTCTCTGGAGTCCTAGCTGCTTCTAGAATCACCATTGTGTCCTGAAGCCATGCATTTGTGGCAATAGTATCTTCACTGCCGTCGAAGAATGGAGGGTTCAAGCGCTTGAAGCTGTTGGCTGTGCTGTTACCCTGATGACCTCCTCTGGTCAAAGCATCTGCCACCGTCTGGTGCAAGGCATCTCCTCGACGATCCTGGGAAGCTAATAATGACCTGATGAGACGCACTAAAGTGCCATCATCAGGCTCTGAAGGGTGGATGGGCTGAACGGGTGGCTCTCCTCCGGTAGACACGACTCTGGAGGCTTCTTCTGAATGCTGGGCCAGATCTCTGGGTTGCTGCTGGTCCACGGGAGGTGCTCTGTCTTGCCGATCGATAGGACCAGGAACAATGCCGCTGAAGAAGACGACATAGGGAACAATAAGGATGGACCAGGACATATCAACGATACAAGTATGTGATCAGGACATGATTTTCAGGGAATTAGAAGATACGAGCAGAGATCAAGGGCGAGTATAGATTGAGACATCTATTCGGTAAACCCTCATATATCTTGATTTATAAGACCTGCATGGGCCACCACTTAAACCATGTAACGTCCAGAACCAGAATACTGGAGAACGGGGGCGTACATACCCAGCTACGTATATTAAAGTGCAACCCACCTCGCTATACGGTCACGGCTGTCTAGATACATGAGGGTTTAACTACAATCTATCAGTCACCTACGTTCATGAACAAGCCTATTGTCTCAATCTCAAGCAAGCAATAATAGTCACAAGATGTCAGAGCACCAAATATATAATAGTAAGGCGTCTCATCCATTACATATTCGGATGATCATGAAGCTAGTCGTACAAAATGTTAAGACTAACAAGAGTTTCAGTCATACATGATCAACCCTAGGATTTGTCAATCATGTTACAGCCCGTAGACAGACAGTAAATAAAGGTGCAATACAAGCTAACACGTGCTCGCCGGCTAAACGCCTCAAAAGAATAATTTTACAATAAAGTGGGAGGGTAAAAGAAACCCACTCGTTGCCACGGTTACGCCTGGTGGTCACCATCTGGCTGGAAGACAGGTAGATCCTCTGGTGCTGCTCCGATATCTGGCCATACAAAACCATCTGGGTCAGACCCCAGAAAGAGCAAGTGTCACAAAGGAGGCTTCACTTAAGTACTAAAACTAGCATATCATAAATGAATAGTAAAGATAATTAAAAGATACTGATAATAACCGAGATAACAATAATGAATTGAGCACGAGGAAACCATTCAGGTAGCCAGACTGCAACCCTTAAACTAAACAAGGACCGGGGTTGCAATCCTTCACCTGAATAGAAACCCGCCTCAATACTATTAATAAGGTAATTAGACAATAAACGAAGAGAGGACACAGAACTGCTCCGGGTGCCAGGTTACAACCATTAAACCAAATATGGACCGGGGTTGTAATCCTTCGCCTGAACAGAACTGGACCCCTGATCTTTATTGTTAAGGCAGTACGAGTAATTATGCTATGTCCCAATCTTGTACAGGATTAGGACAAGACTAAGCTTGGCTAAACTCCATTCAATCAATCACGGCCAAGCAAAGAGTACGGCTTGATACTTTAACTAACTAGGATTGTCACAGGCCTAGTTACTAGCAAGATGCAATGAGATTATCCCAACAGCCACAAGCCCTGCAGACCATCCAGGTTATCCAGGTCGAATGTCTGTTTATGAAGGATACAACACGTGACTGTGTGCTGAAAATGTGCCCTACTCATCGGTAGGCTACAAGTCCACTTGGTGTGCCCAGATAACGGGATTGCTTGTAGTTGGAAAATCTCTTCATGACTACTAAATTATTCTAGTTTATTAGCCTGAGTCAATTGCAGTAGGTATCCCTGACCGTGGTACTCAGGGAACCCCATCCTAGACATGATACAAGACAGTACTGGTTTATTTGTACAAATATAATCGTCCACGGTGTCCAGGTCATTCATACTTTGTCATGTCAGACTAGCTGTCGTAATAGCATGTCATGATATATCATGTCAGTTTACTTGTCAAGAGTGCGCCACGGCGGACTACTATCGTGTTTCTGGAATCATGTCAGAACTTACATGGCATAAACATAATTTTGACATTTCAGTTTAATAATACTAATAATAATAATACATAATAATAATAATAAACGAGGACAAGATTGTGGAAGGAACCATACAGCTAATTGGGTTTATGCAGCAGAGAGCAAGCGCGCTGATGCGGCTGAGGGCTGTGCGCCTATGCGGTTCAAAAAGAATGAGCATATGCGGCAAGAAAAGGGGTAGTGCCATGCGACTCGAGAATGAAAAGGGGAACATGCTGCTGGAAGTAGTGGGGGATCACGCGGCTCAGGGAACACAGGGTCTTATGCGGCTAGGAATTAAGAGTTCATGCGGCTCAGAAAATGTTGAACTTATGCGGCTGCGGTTCAACAAGTACATGCGGCTGGGTCACGGCAATGCCTATGCGGCTGAGAAGTAGCCAGGGCCTTATGCGGCTGAAGAGTCCGTCAAACATATGCGGCTGCGAGTATTGGAGTTCATGCGGCTGGATGAAATCAGGACTCATGCGGCTCGGGGATGGCAACCCTATGCGGCTGAGAATGAATGCGGCTTATGCGGCTGAGATGCAAGTGCCCATGCGGCTGCGGACATGCCAGTGCTCATGCGGCTAAGGGCCAAAGCCATCTCATACGGTCGAATCAAAGGCAGAGCCATAGGGCAGAGTTCAAGTGGAGACTTATGCGGCTGAGCCAGGGGCGGGTCTTATGCGGCTGGAAGTGCCATGGCCTTATGTGGCTGCAGGGAGTTGTCTTCATGCGGCTAGAAATAATGCGCCATGCGGTTGAGAAAGACTTGTCGCATGAATGTTCATGCGGTCAAGTGTTGCCATGCGGCTCGAAACTGTTCTTCTTCTCTGCTTGTCCGAGAAGAAGAGCCATGAAGTCCATGGCTTCCAAGCTCCATAAGTCCTTCATCCGAAGTCGAAATTCAGACATCCATAAGTTAAAATGGGGCAGAACGAAATTCTCTACAACATGAACCATCAAAACTTGGAAATAACAATGTTAAATAGATCAAAACCCAAGAAATCCGAAAATACAATAAACTTAGATCTACACAAATTGAACCATGGAAATTAGAAATGCTAAGTATTAAAGTGTGTCAGAATCTCGTGAGGAAGAGAATGGAACAATAAAAATGGAGTTCCTCCATGAAGCAAGCTGCACTTGCCTAAGCTCTCTTTCTGGTATGTGAAGAAGTAATGGTAGAGAAGAAGAAGTAAATGAAGAGAATTAATAAAGAGAGGGATAGAGTGGGCGGCTATAAATGGGAATGGTGGTGGTAGGTAAGGGTTCTCCCCTTGGTTCATGATGAACCAATAAGCAACCCAAGCCGAACCAAGCTTACCCAAACAAGCCGAACCAAGCCAGGAGACATGCAATACAAGTCAAAATACGTACACGTATTCCAAAATACATAATACGAACTACAGGCATTACAGTCGTAGGGGGTGCCAAGCACGCCACCACTGTTGCTGCTAAGAATAGGGCACGTGCCATCTGGACTCCAAAGTCCTCCAGTGCACCAATCACAACTTCTGCGCCAAGCTTGGAGAAAGCTCTGTAGCTACTTCCTCTTTCTCGCCAATTCTAAAATTGGTAGAGAGTGGTCCAACCAGTACCCTGGCACCAATCAGGGGACAGCACCATATGGCCACTTCATCTTCCTCGCCAACTATAAAATTGGTAGAGGGTGTGCTAGTCATAACCCTGGCACCAATGAAGGGACAGTGCCCTATGACTACTCTCTCTCCCTCCCCAGTTCCAAACTTCGTAAAGAGTGCACCAACCACTGCCCTAATGCCAATCAAAGAAAAATGTCCTATGGCCAATCTTCACTAATCTCCAGTTTTAAACTTGGTAGAGAAGTTACATATCACTGACCTTGCGCACAATTAAAAAAAGTGCCCCATGGCCTCTCCCTATCCTTCCCCAGTCCTGGACTTGTTGGAAAATGCATCTGATTGTGCCTCTGTGCTAAACAATGCGAGTAGAAAGTCTATTTCTCTTAGCAGAGACAATCAAATCAATGCCAAGAAACTAGACTCTGCTCGAAGTCCATCTTTTGCTGGCCATCTACGTCGTGCCAAATGCGCTGGAATAATGTGCGCAAACTAACATGACATCAAGTCCCCTTCTCATGGCGAGCGTCAATCAAGCCAGAGCCAGGATCTTCTTATCATATACATTTTATGAACTAAATAAGGTAAACTTAGGGTGTCTCTGACAGACAGCCAGGTAGTGTAGGATTCTGACATACGAACTTACCTTAACCAGCACAGAACAACATCAAGCCTGCGTCAAGAACAATCCATGCCACCTACTAAGTTGCACATATGAAGAGTTTCTTAAATCAAGAATCCTCTCACCTATGCCAATAAGCTCAGTAATTCTTTGTATACACAGGAAACAAAGCATCTCAAGAACCAAAATCATGTTCCTAACATCATCAAGGGATATGTACCTCCGACTTCTCCTTATCCTGTCACTTTTATCGATCTCCTCGTATTCCTTGTACAAAAGTGAAAGATCGTAGGACCATCTCGTCCACCTGTAACTTCACATCAAGAATGTTACTGTAATCATCACCATGAAGTAGTGATCAAATGTTGTTGTCAATCAGCAAAATGATCTGTCTTCAATCGTTTGAACTATACTCGGACTCCTGAACTCATTATGGTAGACGAAGACGAGTTTCTATATGCTTCGGTCAATATGATGTCCTGAAGATCTAGGGGTGGAAAACGTCCAAGACGTAATGTATCCCACAATCCCAGTCAGCAATACCTTGATCGTATTCGTGACTCCGATGAAGGGGTCTACCAAAATACCAGATCAAGAGGTCGAGACTTACTCGGTCAAAGGAATCTTCCTTCTCCTAATCTTGGGGATATCCTCAGTCAAAGAAATCTTTTTTATTCGGACCAAAAAATAATCAGTCAAAGGAATCTTTTTTCCGACCAAGAAACATTCGGTCAAAAAAATCTTCCTTCCGACCAGGAAATAATCGGTCAAAGAAATCTTCCAGATTCTGACCAAGATTTCTTCGATCAAAGGAATCTTCCCACTCTTCATCCTGGGGGTAGTTTCCTACGTGGCATCGATGCCGATAGCGAGAGCTTTGAGCGGACTATCTTTTCCACCAGTTCATCATCAGTAGCCAGAGAAATGACTGCTTATGTTACTAATAAAGAACAAGATGCATCCAGCTCTGACAGTTGGGAGCATAAGATTGTTACGTTAGAGGCTAACTTGAAAACCATGGCTGAAATGCTTACAACTATGCATGTTGTAATCATAGCACAACACACTATTCAAACGATAGTGAATCTAATTCCACCCTAGAAACTCATAACAGCATATGCCCCTATCAACACTGGTCTGGGGGTGCAATCTCCCTATAATGCTACTATACCAGCTCAGGTTACTCCAAGTCAGTCTGGTACTAGGGGTGGTGACTATCATGCAGTTTTGTCTCCTAACACATCGAATCAATCTACTGCTCCCCAAGCCTCGGAAGATCCCCTAGGGGCAGTAAAGTTTTTACGTAACTAGTTCAAAGCCTTCAAGCAGAAGGATGGCCTGCAGAAGTTGGGGATCAAGCAACCCTATCCTGTAGAGTGGAAGGAAGTTCTGTTTCCACCTAAGTACAAGCCACCAGCCATCATGTTGTTTGACGGCAGCTTATCTCCGAGTCAGTATCTCAATCACTTTGAGGTAATGACAGATTAACTCCAACCGAACGATGCTCTACTCACTAGAGTATTCGTCGGGTGCTTGGTGGGTACGACCTATGACTGGTATAATAGTTTGCCAGATGGTTGCATAATATCTTTTACAGGATTCAAGCAAATATTTTTGAAACGATTTTATGAGGGAACAAATGATATGACCATGTTGGTCCCCATCAAAATCGAACAATGGCCTAATGAAACTGCCGAACATTTTATCGAGCGCTTCCATCGTGAGGTACTCAAAATGACTCTGGGTACTCCAGATGCACTGACTATAGATACATGCAAATCAAACTGGTAACTTATAGTCAACATGTGGAATGCACCTATGTAATTCCAAGATTGGGCCTCCTTCATAGTAAGTGCCAGAGCAGCTGAGAATAGCGCTGACAAGTTCAAACAACTAGGCTTCTAGATTCCTAATCTTAAAAAAGAGGAAAATTCTACAACCAACAGTGTCGATCGTCAGAACAACCGCAAAGGCAAAGAAGCTTTAGCCATCAATGTGAAAGGCGAAGAAGCTTTAGCCGTCAATGTGGGTCAGTCAACACCTACCACGATGGCAACCCCACAGAGAGCACTATGTCCTAAGGAGGAATATTCCTTTGACAAAGATAACATTATGAAAATATTCGATTGTCTCATCAAGAGTAACAAACTTCAACTGCCCAAAGCAAAATATACAGATGAAGTAGGTAAGACTGATAATCCTAAATACTGTGTCTATCACAGGTTCACGGGACATCGGACTAAGGCGTGCTACATACTTAAAGGGAATATCTAGTAACTGATCAACGCCAAGGCAATCACCCTTCAACAAGTTAAAAAAAATGGTGACTACCAATGTCGTCTCTCTACAATTTGGCGACTTTTCTGCTCAACTTGTACAGGATAGGGTCATCCCCATTCCAACATCTACTCTTTAGATCGTCAACCTTCCACCAGCACGAAGTGACGGTCTCGTACCTTTCGATAAAGGGGAGATCATGTGGATATTTACCCCGATTTGGTTGCTGACTTTGAGTCAAAGACACTTACTTCCCCTACGAAGTCAAGAAAGGCGACCAAATACAAGTCATGTCATATGACATCACTGTGTGATCATCTTCCACCTTTGGATTATACGTTCATCCCAGCGACAGCTTCGCTTTCTTCTGTCGAAGCAGTGACACCAAAGTCAAAAATCAATTACCAGCCAGCATTCCATCTATATAGTCAACAGTCCTGCAAACTTATGACAAAGATGGGATATGATCTACAGAAATCCCTTGGCTTAAATGATGGGAAAGGGTCTCCTATATCCCTTTCTCTTCGTCTTCAACACAATCAGTCTCGTATTGGCCTGGGTTTCTAGACAGATCCTTTATCTCTCCAAAAGAAGTTTTCCAGAGGTAAGACTCGGATAAAGAACTGCAATATGGTTTCCTTCGTACCAGTGCCTGAATAAGAAGCCATTACCGGTACCTGATCTGGGTGGCTCTTTCTTAGAGACTATCCAGATGGATAAGAGAATGCAGCCACTTCTCCTCCAGTCTCTAATGCCCCTTCAGCATCTTCTCTACCTGTTGTCAATGATCCTTCGACGTTATTGCCTCAAGTGGAACCAGTTCCTCCAAAACCAACAGTGGCTGATAAAAGAAAACATCTAGTTCGCTTTGATAAAATATTAAAGAAAACTTTACCTCTTGGACTTAAAAAGTTGTATAGCTTTGACATATTGGCTCAACTAGAAATAATCCGACAAGGTTATCAATTTTTGAACTCTTACGTCTCTTAAAGGAAACCCGAAAGATGTTAAGTGAAGATTTAATGCAAGCAGACGCTTGTGTGGCCCATCTTAAGAAACCAGACGAAGGACCGATGGCATGTTCTCATTGCCGAAGCGTAGTGGAGCTGATCCCCAGTATCACCTTCACTCAAGATGATATGCTTCTGAAGGACGATTGCATCCTAGTCGACATAGGATCTGCACTCAACATTATGCCAAAGACTCTATTGGATGCGCTGAAGATCCATGTCCATAATCTCTCTGCAACAATCACAACTATCCTGGGGTTTAATTCCGAATGAAGCGAATCGTTAGAAAAGATCTGCCTAAAAGTCCAAATAGGCAATCTCCGCATGAAGGTCACTTTCTATGTGATTGACAATCACGTCTCTTACAATGTCTTATTGGGAAGACCGTGGTTGCATGATCATAACATCGTCTCATCCACTCTCCATCAATGCATCAAATATGGGGATGACAACGGAGAAGTCCGCAAAGAAGTAGCTAATCTTGATTCTTTTTGAGGCATCAAAGCATATTTTATAGACTCTAGAATGTACAAAAAAGAGTTCATAAAAGTGGTACTGGCCAAGGACACCTAAGATGAACGATAAGAGAGTACGAATGATGTCCTGGTGATTCCTGTCAAAGGACACACTTGTTGTCCTTCGTCTTTTCAAACGCTAATATCAATCTCTTTCCTTCTGACAATCATCCTCTTACTAAAAAGATAGAGCATAGGGAGCTCACCTCTTCTGAGCCTCTTATTATCAACCTTCATTGTAACAAGCTTTCTCTTTCTCTTTCTTCTTCTCTTGTTATCAATCTTATCAAGCCTTCAGCTAAGATCAAGAGCACTGTTGTAAATGATAATATAATTATCAATAAAGTAGCATCTCCTTTGCAGTATACTGATGTCAATTATTATACTCGATGTTATCTAAAAATCCTAGATAACTTCGAACCCCTTACCTTAGGAGGAGTTCAACCTCTTTAAGATGATGTATCACTGGAATCAGTACAAGATTCGTTCTTTCTGGTTTCCTTCCGAAAGAAGGATGAACATCCTATTCTCCTCAACAAAGGATTAAATTAAAAGGCTACATCTGATAGCGATGACGAAAATAATGACAATAGGTGGCTTCAACTACGTCGTTGCAGTCAACAATCGAAGAACATCATCCAAAAGATAGGTTATAACTTCAAATTCGACCTCAACGGTAGTAGGAAAAGGCAAACTCCTATTCGTATAACGGCTACAAAAGGAAAGTCGATATAATATTATAACAAAATAAAGCATGGGTTGGGCTACACCTCGTCGGTCACGACCCAGCCGCTTCTGAGTCTGACAAAGAAGAACGATCTAACTCTTTTGGCTCTACTTTATGGGATTCAGACACCAGTATAGGTCACATCCGTCGGGTGACTTTATCTTCCAATATGGTGATCGCGAAGTTCTCATAAGACGACGACAATTTTGTTGAAGCCCCTGAATCTGATCCTTGGGCACAAAATATGGTTACTCAATAGGAACTTCGCTTCGAGCAACGCGGACCACCTATCGAAGATCAGTTGGTCCAGGTCGATGTTGGAGACGAAGCTTCTCCAAGGCTAATCTTCATCAGTAAAAGTCTTCCTGAAGCGGATAAACAAGAACTGATCTAGCTCATTATAGAATACATTGACGTATTCGCCTGGAGCTATGAAGATAAGTCATAATTAGATCCTCAGTTCGCTACCCATAAGCTCAACATTCTACCAAATGCTAGGCCAGTCAAACAATAACAGCATCGATTCCAACCTGGTATGATGGACGCTATAGAAGGTGAAGTCAAGAAGCTCATCGCTTGCGACTTTTTCAGAGAAGAACAATATCCGGACTGGGTGGCTAATGTTGTCCCAGTTATAAAGAAAATAGGCAAGGTCTAAGTCTGCATTGACTTTAGAGACCTTAAAGAAGCTTGTCCCAAGGATGAGTTTTCTCTTTCAATCACTGATATCGTGATCGACAACACTTGCGAGTTCGAGCGGATGTCTTTTATGGATGGATTCTTCGAATATAATCAGATTAGGATGAAATCTGAAGATGAAAAACATATATCTTTTTGCACTCCTCTAGGAGTCTACTATTACACAGTCGTACCGTTTGGTCTCGAGAATGCTGGTGCAACTTATCAGTGAGACATGAGCACCATCTTCTGTGAAAATTTATGGAAGACAGTCGAATGCTATGTTGACAATATTGTTGTTAAAAGTCATCTAAAGGAAGATGACATCCAAGACTTGAAAACTATTTTCAATCTAATGCGCTAGCATCAACTCAAGATGAATCTCACCAAGTCATTCCTGGGAGTCTCTAGTGGCAAATTTCTCGGATTCGTTATTACCTCTAAGGGTATACATGTTGACCCCGAGAAAGTCAAAGTCATTCAAGAGGTGCCTCCTCCACGCAACCTAAAAGAGCTACGAAGATTTTAGGGACTGCTTGCATACATCAAGAAATTCATCTCAAATCTCTTTGGATGCTGCAGATCGTTCACTCAACTAATAAAGAAAGGTGTGTCTTTCATTTAGACCGAAGAATGCCAGCAAGCATTTGAAGACATAAAGCGGTACTTGATGAACCCTCTAGTCCTAGTGTCTCCAGTCACAGGAATACCCTTCTTGATGTATGTTCAAGCAATGGATCATTCTCTAGGTGCCTTACTAGCCCAGAAGAACGAGCAAGGTCATGAGCAAGCCATCTATTATCTTAGTCACACGATGATCAGTACTGAATATCGATACAGCCAAGTGGAAAAAAAATATTTAGCCCTGATATTCGTTGTTCAGAAAACACGATAATATATCTTGGACCAAACCATTCATGTCATCTCTAGAGACAACCCTCTCTGAATCTTGATGAAGAAGCCCAGTATAATCAATTTTAGACTTGCTACATGGGCCATACTACTGGCACAGTATGTCACGCCCCGATCCGGAAAATCGCTCGCCCTCGCTAAATTTCACCCGAATCATCGTCCTCGCTGGAGCGTGATGCCGCACGAGCCTGGAGTAGCGCTCGTGCATGGCAAGATAATAGGTTCACATATAACTATCTCAAATCGATAACATAAGTAGCGGAAGGAAAATAAAGTAAAACATAAGAATCTCTTTTATTGATTATGTACTGAAGATTACAAAGGCTCTGAATAGCCCAACATAAATGCCGATTGGCTACAATGCTCATGATCTCTCTAGCTCATAAGGATTATATTGTTCCATATATTATGCCTCTTTATAGCCACCAAGTTGTCTTCGGTCGGACATCTCAATGTCGCAAGTCCGAACGCCTATGTGGTGCTTCTCATGAACGCCAAGGACTCCATGCCTCGGCACGTCCACGCCAAGCTCTGCCCCGAGCCGATCATAACCTGAGCCTGCACATAAACTAGTGGGGGATTAGTGCTTTCGTCCTCGCTTCGCACTGATCAAGACCCGTTCGCACCCAAACCAAGCACTAAATATCTTTAGTGGAACATGCATCTTAATTTACGATCTTTCTACTTAGCCTTAGGATCGATTTCATAGCAATATTCACGCAAAGCAACTTATCATAATGTGTCTCATATCGTGTCCCTACGACAGATACAGTTAGACATAATATGAATATAAACATAGTGCTTGTACTCACCTCCGTACCATATTGCCTAGCATGTACGGGTTAGAACTTAACATAGAATCATATCATTCATGCAACAACCAACCATAAACTTAGACCAAGCATAAGCGTCGCAGGCTCTGCGCATGCACCCAATTCTCATCTCAACCCACCGGCCCTATCTATATGAAGGTCACGGTGTTTCACACCGTAATGGACTTGGCATCTCTTATGTGTAAGCCTACGATCACTTCGATACGGGTTGTTAGCCAAGTATCCGAAGGATCCCAAACTTACGGATATCATAGCTTATCACAGCACTGGACGGTCGCAATCTGCCCGAATGTTGTGCACCATAAATACCACACATAATTCCCTCCTAGGCCGAACGGTCCCGGTGCCCCGATGTAACCGTCCGAGGGAAGCCGCACCCGTGCACGGGCAATCCGAGTCCATTGACCATGCAATACGTACCATAGTATAGAAGTGCTATCATTACAATCCATCTCGTGTTCCATAAACATAGTCCCGTTCCATAAGCATATTAGCGTCTCATAAACATAATCCACCATCCATATGGGGAGCTCCGTCGGCGTTATGCCATATTGATGTACGACGCCCAACGGTTTAGTCATCTCATACTCATATTCAACGCATCCCGTTTATAATGTTATTTGTATAGCCTACTTCCGTATTTACTTAGTCATTTCCTAGCTTCCGTGCGCGAGGGCACGCTCAATGCCATAATCAATATTCTATGCCTAGTGTTCAATATTCTCGGAGCCGTGCACATGATACACATCTCGATATCATCTTTCAATGTTCTACCATCATTGCCCTACCGCGACCCGTACACTTGATGCACGTCGCTTCTATTGTTCGATTGTTCAATGTTCTATCTTAGTGTTCGACACATACTTGGACCTTTCGTCGTCGAGCCACGCTCGCTAATTCGATAACATCTTACGCATACCATAACATATTTTATTAGACGTGAAGGAATAGGGAGAGAGAGTCAAGAACCTGCCCACCTTAAGTCGATACGCCTTGCCGTTTCGCTGAGTTGAAGCGGCTCGCTTCCATAACTTGGTCGCATAGCTAACTCTCGGACTTAGCCATTCCTTTGCTCTACTCGGTTGATTTATCCTATCGTGCCCATGCCACAATCTGTTGTAAGGACACGATTTGGTTTCGAGGATACTTCATTGCATAAGGCAAAATGCCGACCTCTTATCGTCCAGCGTAAAAGCATAACTTGCACACCAGATCAACTAAAATCAGCACTTGCTCGACAGAACTTATCCTTTGCATCGATTTGATTCATAGATTCTAACCGCCTCAAAGCTTATCTTTGGCCAACGTAACTCTCGCATCAATTTGTATCGATACCTCATCGGGTCAACGCAACTCTTCGAGTCAACGACTCATCGTAATGCACCGTGCGGAGCGGGGTATTATATAATATAACACTCAAAATAAGGTTCATCCTCGAACTGAAACCAACACTTAATCCAAGTGCCTCGCCAGATCGTTTTACGATCTCGTTCTACTATCGTTTGAATCATACAACTTATTTTGGATCATACACATATTTTAGGTGTCCCACCAATATATGCATTTCAGCCAAGCTCAGTTGTAGGATATCGAGACAACTAACAAGCTCCACTTAAATCCTCAAGCACCAATCAGTCCATACTCGACTCATTCAAATCTTAGCGCATATTCTCAAATACTTCTCGTATGCAGTATCCCATAACATATGATCCTCTTCCAAACATCTCTGCACATAACTTAACTCGAAACTATTAATTCGATCTCATAAGTTTCTTGCTGGCCACCTAACACTCGTATTGCATCGACATTTGGCCTTAACGACATGGACTAAGTCCACATGTCACAAATTTTTGGCCTATAATCCGTACTAAGTCTTGCACACAACTATCCCAACATGATCCACGTTCTCGAACCATATACTTATCACGTCTGGGGCTACCCCCGCTAGGTAACTTATCCAAACATCGTGTTTAATCTTTTACGACACAAGAGGTCAACTTGAGTCTACGATGCTCAAAGGCAACAATCTTTTCGACCCAAGGTCTCTTACGATACGCTCGTCTCTGACTCTCGACCGCATACGAATTCCTTATACAATTTTTGAATCAATCTCAACTAGTTCGTTTCGTAACATAGATCGCGTACTCGACACACATAGCCTAACCGTTACTCAACCCGATCAACGACATAACTCTTAGGGTCGTTCTACTATTCGTCGCTCTCACGCATTGCAAAATTCTTGCAATCGCCTTACCGCATCACTACGCTAAACACGTTCCTCAATATCTATTTGATCCAACATAACTTTTCTTGACCATATCGATTCTAGTACTCGCTAACTTTCGAGACACGACACTCACTCGCTTAGACTTATCTTCAACATGCACTACCTCATTCCTTATCCTTCTTACGTGACTTCTTTAGGGTCATCCTATGGGACTTCAACATTCATTTGATTTGGCGGTCAAATCTTCTAGGGTCATCTGCCCCGAAACTATGCTCGATAATTGAAGATCATCAACGAGGGACAGTTACAACGAACCATGCTATATCCTATTGCGGAGCCAAATCAATTCACGATACTTCCTATGGGACTTTATCCAATATGACATACTTTACAAATCCGTAATTTATCTATCCCCTACGCAACTGATGCGCCGTTAACTACTCGAATCACTCATACACATTGCATGCCGTTACTACTCGAATCACTCATTCATTTCCGTCGACTATCTTTGCTAATCGTAAGATATCTACTCGCCTCAAATCCGAGTTCACCTATTCGTGATCATAGTCCGACGTATTCCATACTCATCAAACTATCCTCGAACAATTTTTGCATCAAACCACAAGTCTAAATCCAATTTGCCATGCCTTACAAGTTCGATCATCCCCGCCGTATGAATCACCATACCAGTGCTCACGCAGAATGATCATCCTAATTCAGCGTGACGTATGTGCGATGCTGGAGTTGCACTCGCATAAGACAAGAATGTCAACATAGTGGTTATCCACGAATCAATCCAGACCCTTTCGATTTCATCCGAGTAACATCCATCCACTCTTAAATTCTTCGAAGCACTCCTACCGTTATCATCCCAATTGCCATAACTTAACTTGCATCTTATTCATCCAACAATAATGCTCAACAAAAATTTTCGTTCATTCGATCAGAGTATCTCCGAGTTATTGCATATCGTCTTTGATACGCCTCAATACCATCGTCGATATTGATAACTTGAACATCTTCCTTTCTCATAAGCTCCAACTCGTTGCAATTACTGCCATTATCTGAACCCGAATACGAATCAAGTTTGTACACATCAAGCTTTATTTCGTTATAACTAACTACCATCATCGCGACACAATTTCCAATTCACATATTCATTCTTATATCCCTAACTCGCACTTCCAATCGTGCTACCGACTCATCGTGCTAACCCAAATTCGTTCGCACAATTTCTTCGTACCTACTCGATTCATTCTGAACGGTTTTCGTACTGACTTAACTCAACATAAGTTCGACCGGGTCGACTATTTCCTCAACGTAACATTCCTTCGCTATGCTCAGCCTATCGTTCGACTTACGCTTAACGAATCCTCGCCCGATGTATCATCCTTGGGTACGACTTTGCACATACTCATTCAACTTAATTCATCGAAGCATACTCGCATAGACTTCTATCAAGTCATTCTCATCAAGTCTCGGTACTACTCTATCCGTTTTAATACAAATATATCGTAACAATACAATTGTCTCGACATAACCTATCGCAAGTCACCAACCGGCTTAATATCACTATCGCTAAGTGCTACTACATATACCACTAAGAAATTGAGCCTATCATCGTCGACACAACACTTTGCTACACTGATCACACAAGTGGTATTGCATATACCACTCAAAATTGAGTCATTACTCAACTTTACATTCCGCATAGGTCTGGCATCTAACTTCCAATCAGCATTCCCGTATGGCGATCTTTCCAATCCCAGCTCTAGCGTTCGCTCAAGTTTGACATACTTTCAATCTAACCGTACTGTGGCGATCGTATCGATCACACCCGTAACATTCGCTTATTCAAAGCTCAACGTGACATACGGCCAACATAAACGTTCGTCTACTCAACTCGACTCGTTATTATCGTATCCACGATTTTCCAATCTCGTTCGTTGCAACCCGTACAATAATTTACTCTCGATACTTAAGATCATTACTCAATCTCGCTTAACGTATCGCTATCCATCCGTATAGCCATACAACATGCATCATACCATATCGACATGTCGTACCGATGCGACGAATGATTCACGACTTGGTGCACTCTGTGCAACCGATAACACATAAACATTCGCATAGCCACATAATACGTATTGCCTCATATATTGACCCGTTGCACGTCGTGCAACCAACAACACATATCTTCTCGCATTTCGTGCGACCAATAACACGTATTTCATTGCACTTTGTGTAACCAACATCGCCACATTCGTTGCACTTCGTACGACCAATATTCCATAACACGTTGTACTTCGTGCAACCAATATTCTCCGATGGCACTCAGAGATCACGTGATAGTCATGACATACTTGTGGCAGACGTACACACTTAATATAGACTTATTGTACAGAACATCCAATGTAGCGTCGAGCAGATCCATGAGCCATGCGGTTGCGAAAATAACTTAGAGTCAACTGAATTCGATAGCAAAGCAACTGAGGGTCAAAGAGATTCATGCACGGTCCAATGGATGGAACCGCTCTGATTCCAACTTGTCACGCCCCGATCCGAGAAATCGCTCGTCCTCGCTAGATTTCACCCGAATCATCGTCCTCGCTGGGGCGTGATGCCGCACGAGCCTGGAGTTGTGCTCGTGTAAGGCAAGATAACAGGTTCACATATAACTATCTCAAATCGATAACATAATCAATGGAAGAAAAACAAAGTAAAACATAAGAATCTCTTTTATTGATTATGAACTGAAGATTACAAAGGCTCTGAATAGCCCAACATAAATACCGATTGGCTACAACGCTCATGATCTCTCTAGCTCACAACGATTACATTGTTCCATACATTATGCCTCTTTATAGCCACCAAGTTGTCTTCGGCCGGACATCTCCATGTCGCAAGTCCGAACGCCTATGCGGTGGTTCTCTTGAACGCCAAGGACTCCATGCTTCGGCACGTCCAAGCCAAGCTCCGCCCCGAGCCGATCATAACCTGAGCCTGCACATAAACTAGTGGGGGATTAGTGCTTTCGTCCTCGCTTCACACTGATCAAGACCCGCTCGCATCCAAACCAAGCACTAAATATCTTTACTGGAACATACATCTTAATTTGTGATCTTTCTACTTAGCCTTAGGATCGATTTCATAGCAATATTCATGCAAAGCAACTTATCATAATGTGTCCCATATCGTATCCCTGTGGCAGATACAGTTAGCCATAATATGAATATAAACATAGTGCTTGTGCTCACCTCCGTCCCATATTGCCTAGCCTGCACGGGTTAGAACTTAACATAGAATCATATCATTCATGCAACAACCAACCATAAACTTAGACCAAGCATAAGGGTCGCAGGCTCTGCGCCTACACCCAACTCTCATCTCAGCCCACCGGACCTACCTATATGAAGGTCACGGTGTTTCGTACCGTAATGGACTTGGCATCTCTTATGTGTAAGCCTACGATCACTTCGATACGGGTTGCTAGCCCAGTATCCGAAGGATCCCAAACTTAAGGATATCATAGCTTATCACAGCACTGGACGGTCGTAATTCGTCCGAATGTTGTGCACCATAAATACCACACATAATTCCCTCCCAGGCCGAACGGTCCCGGTGCCCTGGCGTAACCGTCCGAGGGAAGCCGCACCCGTGCACGGGCAATCCGAGTCCATTAACCATGTAATACGTACCATAGCATACAAGTCCTATCATTCTAATACATCTCGTGTTCCATAAACATAGTCCCGTTCCATAAGCGTATTCGCGTCTCATAAACATAATCCACCATCCATATGGGGAGCTCCGTCGGCGTTATGCCCCATTGATGCACGAAGTCCAACGGCTTAGTCATCTCATACTCATATTCAACGTATCCCATTTATAATGTTATTCATATAGCCTACTTCCGTATTTACTTAGTCATTTCCTAGCTTCCGTGCGCGAGGGCACGCTCAACGCCATAATCAATATTCTATGCTTAGTGTTCAATATTCTCGGAGTCGTGCACATGATGCACATCTCGATATCATCTTTCAATGTTCTACCATCATTGCCCTACCGCGACCCGTACAGTTGATGCACGTCGCTTCTATTATTCGATTGTTCAATGTTCTATCTTAGTGTTCGACACATACTTGGACCTTTCATCGTTGAGCCACGCTCGCTAATTCGATAACATCTTACTCATACCATAACATATTTTATTAGACGTGAAGGAATAGGGAGAGAGAGTCAAGAACCCGCCCACCTTAAGTCGATACGCCTTGCCGTTTCGCTGAGTTGAAGCGGCTCGCTTCCATAACTTGGTCGCATAGCTAACTCTCGGACTTAGCCATTCCTTTGCTCTACTCGGTTGATTTAGCCTATCGTGCCCATGCCACAATCTGTTGCAAGGCCACGATTTGGTTTCGCAGACACTTCATTGCATAAGGAAAAATGTCGACCTCTTATCGTCCAGCGTAAAAGCATAGCCTGCACACCAGATCAACTAAAATCAGCACTTGCTCGACGGGACTTATCCTTTGCATCGATTCAATTCATAGATTCCAACCGACTCAAAGCTTACCTTTGGCCAACGTAACTCTCACATCGATTTGCATCGATACCTCATCGGGTCAACGCAACTCTTCGAGTCAATGACTCATCGTAATGTACCGTGCGGAGCGGGGCATTACACAGTATGATATGGTTTATGTCACATAAAAGTTCCTTAAGGGTTAAGCCCTAGCCAACTTCTTGGCTTCTCATCCGATCCCTGAGATATCTAAACTCTATGACAAAATTCTTGATGAACTCTAGAATCTAACATTATTTCAGAAGGAATCTTTGCTTGGTGTCTATTCTTTGATGATGCATCTAGAATCGAACCCGAAGGCACTATCGCCGTCGAAGTTGGAATCATTTGGTATCATTGGAAGGACTGGCCATTCAAAGAGCTTATTCTTTGGACGAGCCATATTCTAATAATATTGCTGAATATAACGCTCTACTCATCGGTCTCCAATTAGTCAAACGGTTGGATATCGAATACCTTGAAGTCTACGGAGACTCTAAACTAATTGTCAACCAGGTCAGAGGCACGTATGAAGTTCGGTATCAAGATCTCGTTCCATATCAAGAAGCAGTAGTCAAATTGGCTACATCATTCAAAGGTTTCTTCATTGAACATGTACGTCAAGCTTATAATATATAAGTTGATGCGCTTGCTAGTCTAGCGACAGTACTAGCGATCCCTGTGAAAAGATAACAGATGATCATCATCACCAACAGGGAGTTATTTTGTATCGAGAATAATTTACATTTAGAATCTAGCAATTCAGTCAAAGTTTATCCTACAAGTGAAGACGGAAGATCTTCTTTCATTAACTTCGCGGTACATGACATTCTACCTGAAGATCCCAAAGAAGCAACTACAATTCATCGGTGGTCGCTCCGATTCTACTACAATCACACCTCCAAAACACTCTATCGACGATCATTTGACGGTATGCTTCTATGCTGTCTTACAGGAGTTGAAGTAAAGCATATAATATATGAAGCTCATGATAGTGTTTGTGGTGCACATCAGCCTGGTCCTAAGCTACAAAATCGAATTCGACGAATGGGATACTATTGCCAACTATGGTGTCAGATCCTATTGAATATTCAAGGAAATATTGAGCATGTCAAATCTACGCAGATTTTATTCATCAACCTTCAAAATTTTTGCATCCGACTGCAGCATCATAGCCCTTCGAGGACATTGGTTTATGCTAGCTATAACTGATTACTTCTCAAAATGCTCCGAAGCTATACCCTTAGCTGAAGTCAAGACAAGCAATGTCATCAACTTCATCAAAAACTATGTGATCTACAGATTTGGCATTCCTCGACGAATCATTTACGATAATGGACCTCAGTTCATCAGTCAGAAGTTTACTCGATTTTATGATGATAACCGGATGAACAATATTGCTTTTACAGCCTACAATCTAGCAAATAATGGTTTGGCGGAAGCATTCAACAAAATGATCATCAAGCTTCTCAAGAAGTTCGTTTCCACCAATAAATATTGTAAAACACATATTCGGAATACGTATTTTATCAGGTGTATACGTATTTTGGACCTGTATTTTATTTTCTCAGATTTTGGCCTGTACTTATAATTGACTTGACTTGCGGATTTTGGATTTCTCGTAATTGCGTTTTACCTGGCTTGGTTTTATGTTGTGGAGAAGGTTGGTTTGGTTTGGTTTGGTTTGGTTTGGTTTATTTTGCATTGGAGCTCCTTAGCTAACCTCCACCCTACACTCAACTTATCCTCCACCATTAAAATCCCTACCTAACACTCTCTCTCTTCATTACTTTCCTCCATTAATCCTTCTTCTTCTTCCTCTACACAACACCATCACCCATAGCAAGTGCACCTTGCCACCACATGAGAACCATATTTTATTTGTTCATTAGCTAGATTAGGCCATGGTGATCAACATTAGTGCTTGACATTTTGTGATTTGGAGTCTCCATTGTTCTAGATCTAGATTTTAACTATTTTCAGATTTACATGGTTTTGATCTATTTTAGTTGAGATTTTGTGGGTTTTGATGCTTCCATGTGGAAGAGAATTCAATTTTACTCAAGTTAGACCTTTAAAAATCTAGATTTGGTTTTGATTTGACCAAGATATGAAGATTTGAACTTTGGTGTTCTTGAAGAGTTCCTCTCGGCCTGGAGTAGCAGACTACAGCCTACGCTCTTTAGCGCAGTGCTGGACTGCGCATCCTCCTCTCGGCCTACGCTCTTTAGCTCAGCGTCGACCGCGCAGCTTGCCCCATGGTGAACTGCGCTCAACCCCAGCGCGCAGGGACTCTTGCACAGTCTGCTCCCGCGCACTTCACTCATGCGCAATCTGACCCATGCGCCATCCCTCCTGCGCAGTCCACTCATGCGCAATCTGACCCATGCGCCATCCTCCCGCACACTTCACTCATGCACAATCTGACCCCTGCGCCAACCAGCTCAGCGCAAGCCGACTTTTGCGCAGCTCACTCCTGCGCAGTTGGCCCCTGGCGCACTTGACTCCTGCGCAACCCGACCCCAGGGACCCTTGCACAATCTGTCCAATCATGGAGATTTGGTTTTATTTTTCCTTAAGCTTGGCACTTCTATAGCCCTGTATATTGATATTTTATTAGACATTTTACTTAATATGTTTGGAATGACTATTGTACATGGTACGGTATGACAAGGAACTAGCATAACACGACAGTGACCCGTGGTGGTGCACTCTTGACATGACCAACCTGACATGATAGTGGCCCGTCGTGGCGCACTCCTGACAAGTACCCTGACATGATTTATCTTGATGCTGTTGCGACGGCTAACTTGACTCGTATAATCAACTTGACACCGTGGGTGTTCCTACTTGCTTGCTTGTTCAATCCACTTGTCTTGTCTTGCATCATGTCTAGGACGTGACTCCCTGGTTCCCACGGTCAGGGATTCATACTGAATATGGATTAGGCTAATGACTAGATCAAACTATAGTTCATGGAGAATTTCCAGTCACAGGTAATCTCGTTATCTGGGCGCTCTTAATTGGATTTGTAGCTTGCCAACGAGTAGAGCACATTTCCAGCACACTGTCATGTGTTGCACCCTCTAAGTCACCTACGGGTATATCGTCTCCGGGGCGATGTACCCAACCATACTCTCAACCCGCGGAAGGATAATTGGATGGTCTGCAGGGCTTGTGACTGGAAAAATTCTCATTGCATCTTGTTAGTAATTAGGCTTGTGACAATCCTAGTTAGTTAAAATAGTAAGCCGTAGTAATTGCTTGGCCGCTTGTGAATGGATGATGTCTAGCCCTGTCTAAGTCTTGTCTAGTCCCTGTACCCTGGTACACCTGAACATGATTGTTTTACTTGCTTTAACAATAATTGGGTAGGGACAAGGAGATATTCAGGCGAAGTGTTACAACCCCGGTCCTTGTTTGGCTTACGGGTTGTAACCAGGCTCCCAGAATGGTTCCACGTCCCTAGTCGTTTATTGTCCTGACGTGCTCTTTATTACTTGTACTTTTCTTTTATTTTCCTATGTTCTGATATGCTGGCTTTTATTCTTATTTCGTGGCCTCCTTTGTAGCACTTGCTCTTTTGGGGTTTGACCCAGCTGGTTTTGTGTGGCCAGATTTCGGAGCAGCACCCGAGGATCTACCGAACCTCCAGCCCGATGGTGGCGACTAGAAGGAACCCGGGCTACGAGTGGGTTTTCAATTTTGTTTCGCTCACTCTTTTGTAAAAATTATTCTTTTGAGGCGTTTAGCCGACGAGCACATATTAGCTCGATGCACTTTTACTTACTGTCTGCCTACGGGCTGTAAACATGATTAACAAATCCTAGGATTGATCATGTATGACTTAACTCTTGCTAGTCATAGCATTTTGTACGACTAGCTTCATGATCAGCTGATATATAATATTTGGGACGCCTTTTATTGTATATTTGGTGGTCAAACATCTTGTGATTATATTATTTGCTTGAGATTGAGACAGTAGGCTTGACCTTAAGAGACTGTTGGCTTGTAGTAAACCCTCATATCTAGACAGCCGTGACCGTATAGCGAGATGGACTTTATTTCAATATACGTAGCTGGCTATGTTCACCCCCGCTCTCCAGTATTCTGGTTCTGGGGCGTGACATGGTTTAAGTGGTGGCCCATGCAGGTCTTGTGAATCAAGAAATATGAGGGTTTACCTAATAGATGTCTCAATCAGTACTTGTCCTTGATCTCCGTTCATATCCTCTGAATCTCTAGATTCTTGCCTTGATCATGTGCTTGTATCGTTGATCTGTCCTGGTCCTTTCCTTATTGTTTTCCCTGTGTCGTCTTCTTCAGCGACATTGTACCTAACCCCGCCGATCAGCAAGGTGGAGCACCTCCCGTGGACCAGCAGCAACCTGGAGATCAAGTCCAGCACTCCGGAGTAGCCTCCAGAGTTATACCTACTGGAGGAGAACCCCCAGTTCGGCCCATCCAGCTTGTGGAACTTGATGATGGTACCTTGGTAGGTCTCATCAGGACCTTGATAGCTTCCCAGGATCGCAGAGGAGACGCCTTGCACCAGACTGTGGCAGATGCTTTGACCAGAGGCGGTCATCCAGGGAACAGCGTGGCCAACAGCTTCAAGCGCCTGAACCCTCTCTTCTTCGACGGCAATGAAGATGCGATTGTCGCGGACGCTTGGCTTCAGGATACCGAGGTGGTTCTGGAAGCAGCTAGAACACCTGAGAATGAGAAGGTAGCCGTGGTACGGCTACAGTTGCTGGACTTAGCTCGCAGTTGGTGGGCAGTGCAGGCCATGGGATTAGTGGCACCCATAGCTTGGGCGGTGTTTAGAAAGAGATTCCAGACGAAGTATTTTGATGCTGTGGCGAATCCCTTGGTCCTGAATTCTTCAATCATCTTGTACAAAATCTCCAACTCTGAAGGCGCCATTCTATAGACTCGCTCTGATACTGGTGCTGTCCCGGGGATCAAGTCTATAGTGAACTCGATCTCCCGCTCTGGCGGCATCCCTGGAAGTTCCTCTGGGAAAACATCTGAAAACTCCTCAACTATCCTGGGCAACTACACTGTTGCTACTGCCATCCGCAATACTGGAGAAGATGGTTCCACTGCGCCTCTGGAAAATAAAAACTCTGGCTCGCCTAGAATGTTGAAAACAACTCTGCTAATATGGCAGTCTATCCTAGCATACTGGTTCCTCAACCAATCCATGCCTAAGACTACATCGTAGTCTGCCATAGGGAATTCTATAAATCTAGCGGGGAACTCTCTACCGTTAACTACGATCCGACACGAGGAAAACACTCGATCTACTCCCGCAAGACCATTACCAGTAAGTTTATTGAGCCTCACTGATAATGACTCTGGCTCCAATCATATCCGTGTCACGAATCGTGCAGACATGAATGAATGCGATGCACCAGAATCAAATAATACCAATGCTGGAGAAGAGTTGACGAGAATAGTACCTGCCACTACCTCACCTGGTGCAACTTCTTCTTCCATAGCCATCATCATCACCTGACCTCTAGCTGTTGGTCCCCTCTGCAGGAAACCTCTTTGCCTACTCTGTACTTGGGCTTGGGTGCACTACTGCTGGATCTGCTGATGAAATGCCTGGGCCTGAGGCAACAATGGCCTCGGGTACTGCTGCTGCTGCATAGGTGCTGGTCCCCTAACCGATGGACTGGTTAGGTTGGAAGAGGACGAACTACCCCTATTCGGGCAAGCTCCTATCTTATGATCTGCCGCTCCACAAGCAAGGCACAATCCTTGCGCCCTATGACAATTTGCCACTACATGGCCTGGCTTCCCGCAATGAGAACATCCTATTGCCGAAGTCTGCTTCTGCTTTTGCGGGTATGTCGGGGTTATGTGTAGATTATCGTACCTTGAACTCAGTGACAATCAAGAACAGATACCCTCTCCCGAGGATAGATGATTTGTTTGATCAACTTAGAGGGGCTTCAGTGTTTTCGAAGATAGACTTGCGGTCAGGATACCACCAGATCAGAGTCAGAGAGCAGGACATCCCGAATACAGCTTTTTGATCTAGGTATGGGCATTAGGAGTTCCTTATTATGCTCCTTGGAGCAACCAATACGCCAGCTGTATTCATGGACCTCATGAATCGCATTTTCATGCCTTACTTGGATCAGTTCGTGATCGTGTTCCTAGATGATATCTTGGTCTACAGCAAGAGCAAAGCAGAGCATGAGCAGCATCTCAGAATCATCCTTCAGACGCTTAGGGAGCACCAGTTGTACGCCAAGTTCAGTAAATACGAGTTCTGGCTCGATCGTATTTCATACTTGGGTCACATCATTACCCGAGGAGGAGTAGAAGTGGATCCCCAGAAGATTGTGGCTATCGAGTCATGGCCAGTACCCAGCTCAGTGGTAGAAGTTCGCAGCTTCCTTGGATTAGCCGGCTACTACCGATGATTTGTTTCAGATTTTGCAAGGATTTCAGCACCGATGACCCAGTTGACCCGCATGGATGTGCAGTTTGCTTGGACAGCAGAGTGTCAGGAATCATTTGAGAAGTTGAAGCGAGGTTTGATAACGGATCCCATTCTCACGCTTCCAGATGGGACCGGAGGATTCACAGTTTATTGCGATGCTTCAGGCAGAGGATTGGGATGTCACTACCAAAATTTATCGTTTTAGCGACGGCCACATCCGTCGCTAAGACGACGGTAAATACAATTAGCGACCGAGTACCGACGGATATTGGTCAAAAACATCCGTCGGCAATCAGCTCGTCGCTAATAACCTTTCGTCGCTAAGTTGTCGTCACATGACGGACTAGCGACGGATACTCGACGTTACAATACGAAGCCTTAACGACGGATGTCCGACGGACTGTCGTCCACTTTAGCTTTTAAGTACTGAACTGTGTAGGCTATAGCGACGTACATTTCCGTCGGTAACCCGTCGTAACAGCGTATCAGATTGTATCATTCC
The DNA here is from genome assembly GCA_029216955.1 of Iris pallida. Taxonomy (NCBI): domain Eukaryota; kingdom Viridiplantae; phylum Streptophyta; class Magnoliopsida; order Asparagales; family Iridaceae; genus Iris; species Iris pallida. The sequence continues at coordinate 3,115,862 of JANAVB010038613.1, forward strand.
GTCGCTAATGCGTCGCAAGGCATCGGTAATTAATGCCCGCTTTCCGACGGATTCCTGACGGACTATCCGTCGAGCAGGTTCTGAAAAAGCTTGGCATTTCCAGCACCATGGCGACAGAATCGTAGTCGCTAACCCGTCGCTACGGCGACGCCACAGCGACGGAGTTCTGACTGATTATTCGTCGCCATGGTTCTGAAACTGTCATGCATTTCCAGAACTATATCAACGGATTTGTCGTCGCTACGCCGTCACTATTTAGAGCGACTGATTAGCGGCTGTCTACCAGTTGCCCTGGCGACGGCCTTTCCGTCGCTAGTCCGTCGAAGCTTATACCACCAGAGCGTTACCGACGGATAATCCGTCGATAACCCGTCGCTGCCTGGAAATATTTTAAAAACTCCAGATAGCGACGGATTACCCGTCGACAACCCGTCGAAAACTGGGAGTATCCGTCGCTACATGGTCACTAGTCCGTCGCTAACTGAGTTTTTTGGAAAAAAAATTGCAGCACTTTCCCTGTTCACAAATATATGCATAAACCAAACCAATATATAATGCACACCAATTATCCAACAATCACACAGACCAAATATATAATGCAGTCACATTATCCAAGAATCACATAGACCAAGTAATGCACATACAAATTTAATGCACACCAATTATCCAAGAATCATATAGACCAAACCAAATTAATATAAAATAGACATCAATTATCCGGAAGAGTAACCTAATATCCATCGTTATAATCCGATCATTACACAAATATTCCAAATTTTTCACAAATATTCCAAAATACATAGGAAAGAGTTGGCCAGTTACAGTAACCTAATATCCAATCCTGGTGACCGATCATAACACAAATATTCCAAAATTTTTACAAATATTCCAAAATACATAGGAAAATCGACTTTCGCCTCAACAATGACCACAAGTCAGACGATGAATTCTCACAGCCAGGGATGATAGTTGCGTTGAGGTATGTACCATTCTATCAGTCACTTTGCATACGAAGGCTCCATCTGGTTGAGGTCTTCTGTAGGGACAGGAGGGTCGGTCCCGATGCTACTACTCTCTGACGGTGGCTCCTCCTTAGCTTCAAGCTTGGGAGCAATCTCTTCCCTGATGGTCATCGGTTCTTCCTTGACCTCGACCTTTGGTAACACCTTCTCCTTAACAGTCACCGGCTCTTGTTTGACGACGAAGACTTCCTCCGTGTCGACCTCCAAGGGTTTCTTGCCTCGACCCCTTCCTCGACTAGCAGCACCACCTCGACGAGTCCTAGGAGCCATCTTTCTGACAACAGAAATTTTTATATAAGGTAAAGAAATTTACTCAAGTTATAAAAGTTGTGACGTTGGTTTTTTGCGTTCATCATCATTAGAGGGAGCAGCACTGGAAAAGTTGTGACGTTGGTAGCATGAGTAAAAATCTGTATCACAAGACTAACAGAATTACTATGTAATCATGTACTCACCAATAACCGGATGTAACTGGAGTCGTTGGGCCTATCGTGCAGTAATTTATGGATCCACTGGTATAGGCCAGATGTACTTAGTATCTAGTGTATCAAGCCTGTATCGGTCTATCGGATTGGTATAGGACGTATCATATTGGTATTGGCCTTAACAAATTGGTATCGTCCTATATCCGATATGTATATGTATTGGCCGTATAGCTAGGATTCATATTGGCCTTATCGATTTGGTATCAGTCATATCCGATATGTATCGGCCGTGTTGGATTATTATATACCATTTCGGATTAGTTTCATGGAAGGTTTAGTAACAACTGTACTTGGATTTCTCTCCTCTCGAGCTAGAATACCATTGCAAGAGAATCACCAGATCGTGATTGGCCAGTTACAGTAACATACATACTTCCTTTCCCATCAGGAAAAGCGAGATTGAAAAGGAAGTATGTATGTTCTGTAACTGGCCATTTACGCTCCCGTGACTCTCTTCCAATGGTAATCTAGCTCTAGAAGAGAGAAATCCAAGTACAGTTGTTACTAAACCTTCTACGAAACTAATCCGAAATGGTATATAATAATCCAACACGACCGATACCTATCGGATATGACAGATACCAAATCGATAAGGCCAATATGAATCCTAGCTATACGGCCGATACATATCGGATAGGACGATACCAATTCGCTAAGACCAATACCAACCGATACGGCCCATACCAAAACGATAGATCGATACTAATCCGATACGGTCAATACTTATAAGTACCTACGGTCCAGGAGGTTGATCCGCTATAGTACACCCATGTACGATCAACGAAGTAACGATCTATTTTAATTTGGATGTGAAAATCTGTATCGTAAGACAAACTAAACATAATCAGTTCTATTTCACATGCTTAATTGCCAAGTATGGGAACGAATGGCTCAGAACACAACCTAAAATTCATTCTAGCATACATTAGTGTGAATCATCTACGTTCTGTACATATAGTGTAGTATATGTTCTTATCGTATCTAGTATCTGAAAGATGTAACAGAATCAAGATGAACTCACACAGATTACAGGTGCCCCACATTTGAGTGCTACACCAAGACTCACCGTGATGAGGTTAGTGATTTATTTAACCTAAGATAGTAATCTTGTAATTTAAAGTTGGAAGAACGTACAAGTAGCCTTATAGTTTCTGCCTCGCCAGTCGAATGGCTTAATTGCCAAGTATCGGAATGAATGGCTCAGAATACAACCCGAGATTCATTCTAGCATACATTAGTGAGTTCATCTTGATTCTGTTACGTCCTTCAGATACTAGATACGATAAGAACATATACTACACCATATGTACAGAACATAGATGATTCACACTAATGTATGCTAGAATGAATCTTGGCTTGTGTTCTGAGTCATCCGTTCTGATCAAGCATCTTCCTTCTCCTCTCCTCTACCATGGCTCTGAACAAATCTGCACCTCCCTCTACTTCCCTTCTTCTTATTTGACTCTCTCAGCAACATATGACATCCAACTCAAGTGTAGAGTCGGGGGAGAAGAAGTGGACAGAAAGAGGAGGGGGAAGCAGCACAGCCGGCGGCATGACCCGAAAGAAGTACAGAGGTTTTCTTCAACAGTCGTAGGAGAACTATAAGGATATATCTTTTTAGCGATATATCACATTGTCAAAGACCCTTAATGTGACAATCATGTTACCGCGGTATCGGAAGACTAACATGTCAAGCGAGATTCTAAGCCGTGTGTTTTGACATAATCCTCAAAACTCTTTCCTGCTATGTAATAATGCAAGATTACTACAGAGGAGGAAAGAGTTGGGAAGATTATATCACACGGCTTAAAAACTAATGACATGTTAGTCTTCCGACACCGCGGTAACATGATATTCACATGAAGGGTCTTTGACAAGATGATATGTCCCTAAAAAGATATATCCTTATAGTTCTCCTACGGCTGTTGAAGAAAACCTCTGTACTTCCTCCGGGTCATGCCGTCGACTGTGCTGCTTCCCCTCCTCTTCCTGTCCACTTCTTCTCCCCCGACTCTACACTTGAGGTGGATGTCATATGTTGCTGAGAGAGTCAAATAAGAAGAAGGGAAGTAGAGGGAGGAGCAGATTTATTCAGAGCCATGGTGGAGGAGAGGAGAAGAAAGATGCTTGATCAGAACGGACGGCTCAGAACAAAAGCCAAGATTCATTCTAGCATACAATAGTATGTATCATCTATGTTCTGTACATATGGTGTAGAATATGTTCTTATCGTATCTAGTATCTGAAGGACGTAACAGAATCAAGATGAAATCACTAATGTAATACTAAGACATCATCTACTACTATATAAGATATAGTGATAGGTTGTCGTATCATCATTGCCGAGGGATGAGGGTCGGAGGACAGTCAACTTTATCTAAGGCTACTTGCATAGTTTCGGCCTCGTCAGTCGAATGGCTGCAGGGGACTATGTCCTGATCACCATTAGTGTGAATCATCTATGTTTTGTACATATGGTGCAACACTTTTCCTGTTCACAAAAATATGTATAAACCAAACCAATATATAATGCACACCAATTATCCAAGAATCACATAGACCAAATATGCACATACGAATGGCTGCAGGGACTATGTCCTGATCACCATGTCGTACCGTAGATTAATGCAAATGGAGCTGGAGCCAAAATACAGAAACCAAAATACAAAATATAGAATTCAAAATAGGACCCTCTGTGAGAACGGATGGCTCAGAACACAACCAATCGGAGAGGATACTCTGAGAGATCCATCTGAGTAGGACGTATACTCTGAGAGATCACCTTTACAAGAATGATATCAGTAGTGGGATTGAGTGCTGGAGGGGATACTATCAGAGTATACGTCCTACTCAGATGGGTCTCTCACCGTTACTATTTTTTTCTGACAGCATGGTGGATGTGCTCCGTCAACAGAATCTGACTCCAAGCCAAAACTTTGCCCCGGAGCTCAAGTGGACATCCTTCGTGTAGAGCTCGAGTGAGAGGTTCCTGACAGCATGGTGGTCTCCTTTGTCAAAGTATCCGTGCTCGTCCCACAACCAATGTGGGATGAGCACAGATACTTTGACAAATGAGACCACCATGCTGTCAGGAACCTCTCACTCGAGCTCTACACGAAGGATGTCCACTTGAGCTCCGGGACAAAGTTTTGGCTCGGAGCAAGAATCTGTTGACGGAGCACATCTACTATGATGTCAGAAAAAATTAGTAACGGTGGGAGACCCATCTGAGTAGGACGTATTCTCTGATAATATCTCCTCCATTACTCAATCCCACTACTGATATCATTCTTGTAATTGTGATCTTTCAGAGTATACGTCATACTGAGATGGATCTAATATTCTCTCTTGTTGGTTGTCGTATCATCATTGCCGAGGGATGAGGGTCGGAGGACAGTACAAATAGTCTAATACAAAAACAACTCAATATGTAGTCCAATACAAATAGTCTAATACAAAAACAACCCAATACAAATAGTCCAATACAAATAAGTACTAATAGCTAATGAGAACCACGCTGCTCACGCAAATGCTCAGGGATACGTTCACGCAACCACCTCAAAAAAGCGAGATTTTTGGTGCGAGGAGAGCTGTCGTCCCTTGCAAGGACTGCATGAAGAGTCCTCTCGGTCTCACTAGCTACCGGTGCTGGATGAATAGAACTCCCTGTCTCACTAGCAACCGGTGCCACTTCCTCCTTAACTGTAGGAGGAGCCACCTCAGCATTCACTGTTTTCCTCAAACGACGTGCCGCTCCTCGGGTCATGGGTGGCATCTGGTAAGATCGATAGTCACAAATAATATAATTGTAACAGAAGCAAGCTAACTAAAGGAACCATCATGTAATTTGAGTATATTTTCGAAAGCCGATAAAGTATAAAAAATTCGATTTTTTGCCAAGTGTGAGAACGGATGGCTCAGAAGACAACCCAAGATTCATTCAAGCATACATTAGTGTGAATCATCTATGTTCTGTACATATGGTGTAGTATATGTTCTTATCGTATCTAGTATCTGAAGGACGTACGTAACAGAATCAAGATGAACTCACATAATGTAATACTAAGACATCATCTACTACTATAGAAGATATAGTGATAGGTTGTCGTATCATCATTGTCGAGGGATGAGGGTCGGAAGACAGTCAACTTTATCTACGGCTACATAGTTTCTGCCTTGCCAGTCGAATGGCTGCAGGTACTATGTCCTGATCACCATGTCGTACCGTAGATCAAATAGAGCTAGAACTGGAGCCAAAATACAGTACTACTTCACCATGTCGTACCATTTTACTCTCTCCTCCTTCCCCCCTCCGGCGCTCTCACTCTCTCTGGCGCTCTCACACTTCTAATCCCTATGTATTTTAAGTGTGAGAACGGATGGCTCAGAACACAACCCAAGATTCATTCTAGCATACATTAGTATGAATCATCTATATTCTGTATACATATCATGTAGTATATGTTAACCTTATCGTATCTAGTATCTGAAGGACGTACGTAACAGAATCAAGATGAACTCACTAATGTAATACTAAGACATCATCTACTACTATATAAGATATAGTGATAGGTCATCGTATCATCATTGCCGAGGGATGAGGGTCGGAGGACTGGCAACTTTATCTACGGCAACATAGTTTCTGCCTCGCCAGTCGAATGGCTGCAGGGAATATCTGTCACCATGTCGTACCGTAGATTAATACAATTAATGGAGCTGGAAATATCCGTCGCTAACCGGTAACTAGTCCGTCGCTAACTGAGATTGTCACATGCACATATGTATATCACAGCTAGATGTATAGATATATACATCTATACAGAAGCACACAACTGATAGAACTCGCACTGTCCTTGAGACAGTGAACATATACACCATGAATCCAAACCCCATATATATTCATATTTACTAATCCAAACACCACCAAACTAATGGAACACCCAATATGGATAACACATTATTTACCCAATATATAAACTCAGATAAATTTGAGAAGCAAAGCCACCCGCCGCCCCCGACCAAAGCCCGCCGCCCCAAGCCCGCCGCCCAGTAGTTCGGTTGCATATATATATAAAGAGTGCTTATGGGTGTGCGTCGGTTACAAATAGCCCCGACGCACCCGCCCCAAGCCAGCCGCCCAGCCCCCGATGCTGCCGCCCCAAGCCAGCCGCCCAGCCCCCAACCCAAGCCAGCCGCCCAGCCCCCAACCCAAGCCAGCCGCCCAGCCCCCGACGTCGCCGCCCCAAGCCAGCCGCCCAGCCCCCAACCCAAGACAGCCGCCCAGCCCCCGACGCCCCCGCCCCAAGCCAGCCGCCCAGCCCCCAACGCCGCCGCCCCAAGCCAGCCGCCCAGCCCCCAACCCAAGCCAGCCGCCCAGCCCCCGACGCCCCCGCCCCAAGCCAGCCGCCCAGCCCCCGACAACCCCGTCCCAAGCCAGCCGCCCAGCCCCCGACCCAAGCCAGCCGCCCAGCCCCCGACGCCCCAACCCCAAGCCCATCGCCCAGCCCGACGTCCCAAGCCCACCTGCCTCCCAGACCCCGACGCCCCCGCCCTAAGTCCACCGCCCAGACCCCGATCCAAGCCAGCCGCCCAGCCTCCGACGCCCCAACCCCAAGCTAGCCTCCCAGACCCCGACGCCCCCGTCCAGGCCCCGACGCCCCAACCCCAAGCCCGCCTCCCAGACCCCGACGCCTCTGCCCCAAGACCACTACCCAGCCCCCGACCCAAGCCAGCCGCCAAGCCACGGACGGCCCAGCCCCAATCACGACGGACAGACCCTATAACCGAGAGAGAGAGAGAGAGAGAGAGAGAGGAGGGGTTACCTTCAGGAGAGAGAGAGGAGAGGACGCCGACGCCGACGCCGACGCCGACGACGACACCGACGCCGATCACCGAAGCCGACACCGGCGAGAGAGAGAGAGAGAGAGAAGAGAGTGTGAATTTGGGGAGAATACGAAAAGTTCCCTTCGCTGTTCTATTTAAAATCTGGAACGTTTATTTAGCGACGGACGAGCGACTGGTAAAACACCGTCGCCAATCGGTCGCCTTTTTGGATAAGTGTCGACTGCACATCCGTTGCTAAGGCGTCGAAAATATGACCCACCAATTTTCTACACAATTCCCGCCAAAATAATCGACTGTGTAGCGACGACTAAAACTCCGTCGCTAAACACCGATACTCTAGCGACGGATGTGCGACCTTTCCTCCCCCTAAAATTAAAATAAAAATGACAAAGGATTATAGTCGGTAAGCAGTCGCTGAGCGGCCACGAAACCGTCGCTAATACCGACGGAATAAGTCCGTCGCTAATAATCCGTCGCTAAATGAGTGTATTTTGGTAGTGTGTGTCTTGATGCATCATGGAAAGGTAATATCTTACGTATCACGTCAACTTCGTGATCATGAGAAGAATTACCCGACCCACGACTTAGAGCTGGCAGCAGTAGTGTTTGTACTTAAGTTGTGGTGGCACTACTTATATGGAGATAGAGTGGAGATATTTACTGATCACAAGAGCCTGAAGTATGTTTTCACCCAGAAGGATCTTAACATGCGGCAAAGAAGATGGCTTGAGCTATTGGTGGACTACGATGTGGATTTGCAGTATCACCCGGGGAAGGCCAACGTTGTAGCAGATGCGTTGAGCAGGAGAGCCGAAGTTTATTTCCTGACGGCGCAACCAGAGTTATTGGCAGATTTTCAGAAGATGGGAATTGAAGTGGTTCTTCCTACCAGCGTGGCATTGATGGCCAGTCTACAGGTTCAGTCCAGCATAGTTGAGAGGATCCGTATAGCGCAGTCTACAGATTCTAAGCTGCAGCGACTCAGAGCAGAGTGTGAGGCAGGAAGAAGGCCAGAGTTATGTATCCATGAAGATGGTATGCTTCGACACGGCACTCGTCTTTGTGTACCCAGTGGAGATATCAAACAGGAGGTCATGGCAGAAGCTCACAGTTCACAGTATTCTATTCATCCTGGTGGTACGAAGATGTACCGTGATATTCGTCAGCATTTCTGGTGGAATGGCATGAAGAGGGAGATAGCCCGATTTATCTTTCGGTGTTTGGTTTGCCAACAAGTTAAAGCTGAACATCAGAGGCCTGCTGGACTTCTTCAGCCCTTATCGATTCCAGAATGGAAGTAGGAGCATGTGACCATAGATTTTGTGACTGGATTGCCTAGATCCCCAGCTGGTCGAAATGCTGTTTGCGTTATAGTTGATCGGCTCACGAAGGTGGCTCATTTTCTCCCATTCAGAGTTGGGCAGTCAACGGCTCAGTTGGCAGAGATGTACCTCAGGCAGATTATCAGGCTTCATGGTGTGCCAGTCAGCATTACCTCGGACCGAGATTCAAGGTTTACGTCACACTTTTGGCGTAGCCTGCAAGAGAGTTTGGGAACTCGTCTCCAGTTCAGTTCGACATATTATCCGCTGACAGATGGCCAGTCGGAGCGCACAATCCAGACTCTTGAAAACATGTTGAGATCTTGTACCCTTGACTTCGGCGGTTCATGGGAAGATCACCTGCATCTTATGGAATTCTCGTACAATAATAGTTTCCAGGCCAGTATCCAAATGGCTCCGTTCGAGGCTCTGTATGATAGGAAGTGCAGATCCCCGCTAGCATAGGATGACGTCGGAGAGAGAAAGATGCTTGGTCCAGAGATGATTGCCCAGACAGTTGAAGTGGTCAGAAGGATCAGAGATCGTCTTCGAGTTGCCCAAGATCGCCAGTAACATTGGGCCGATGCTCATCGGCGACCCTTAGAGTTTGCTATCGGCGACCATGTATTCCTTAGGATCTCGCCTAACTATGGCATTATTCGCTTTGGCGTACGGGGAAAGCTTAGTCCTAGGTATATAGGGCCGTTCGATATCCTGGAGCGATTAGGAGATGTGTCCTATCGTCTCGCTCTTTCGTCGTCGTTGAGTGAGGTGCATGATGTATTCCATGTGTCCCAATTACGACGGTACATCCCGAACCCGAGCCATATCCTAGACCATTCGGAATTGGTTGTTGGTACCAACCTTTCGTATGAGGAAAGGCCCGTGTCTATATTGGACCGGAGAGAGAAGATACTCAAGAACAAGACTATTAGCTTAGTCCGCGTTGCTTGGGGTCATCACTCTCTAGGTGAGTCAACGTGGGAGCGTGAGGATGATATCCGATCACGATATCCCTACCTGTTTGACTCATAAGGTATAATGTCTTCCTTATGCCTTATGCTTCCATCCCTTGCTTGCATGTATGATTGCTTGATTGTTTGCTTAGTATAGCTTATTCGTGATTAGTAATAGATGGCTCGTACACCTCTAGCATCTTGATTTAAATTCCGAGGACGAAATTCTTTTAAGGTGGGTAGAGTTGTAACACCCATATTCGGAATACGTATTTTATCAGGCGTATACGTTTTTCGGACCTGTATTTTATTTTTTCGGATTTTGGCCTGTACTTGTAATTGACTTGACTTGCAGATTTTAGATTTCTCGTAATTGGCTTTTACCTGGCTTGGTTTTATGTTGTGGAGAAGGTTGGTTTGGTTTGGTTTGGTTTGGTTTATTTTGTATTGGAGCTCCTTAGCTAACCTCCACCCTACACTCAACTTATCCTACACCATTAAAATCTTCACCTAACACTCTCTCTCTTTATTACTTTCCTCTATTAATCCTTCTTCTTCTTCCTCTACACAACACCATCACCCATAGGCAAGTGCACCTTGCCACCACATGAGAACCACATTTTATTTGTTCATTAGCTAGATTAGGCCATGGCGATCAATATTAGTGCTTGACATTTTGTGATTTGGAGTCTCCATTGTTCTAGATCTAGGTTTTAACTATTTTTGGATTTATATGGTTTTGATCTATTTTAGTTGAGATTTTGTGGGTTTTGATGCTTCTATGTGGAAGAGAATTCAATTTTACTCAAGTTAGACCTTTAAAAATCTAGATTTGGTTTTTATTTGACCAAGATATGAAGATTTGAACTTTGGTGTTCTTGAAGAGTTTCTCTCGGCCTGGAGTAGCAGACTGCAGCCTGCGCTCTTTTGCGCAGTGCTGGACTGCGCATCCTCCTCTCGGCCTGCACTCTTTAGTGCAGCACCGACCGTGCAGCTTGCCCCATGGTGAACTGCGCTCAACCCCAGCGTGCAGGGACTCTTGCGCAGTCTGCTCCTGCGTACTTCACTCATGCGCAATCTGACCCATGCGCCATCCCTCCTGCGCAGTCCACTCATGTGCAATCTGACCCATGCGCCATCCCTCCCGCGCACTTCACTCATGCACAATCTGACCCCTGCGCCAACCAGCTTAGCGCAAGCCAACTTTTGCGCAGCTCACTCCTGCGCAGTTGGCCCCTGGCGTACTTGACTCTTGTGCAACCCGGCCCCAGGGATCCTTGCGCAATCTGTCCAATCATGGAGATTTGGTTTTATTTTTCCTTAAGCTTGGCTCTTCTATAGCCCTGTATATTGATATTTTATTAGACATTTTACTTAATATGTTTGGAATGACTATTGTACATGGTACGGTATGACAAGGAACTAGCATAACACGACAGTGACCCATAGTGGTGCACTCTTGACATGACCAACCTGACATGATAGTGGCCCGTCGTGGCGCACTCCTGACAAGTACCCTGACATGATTTATCTTGATGCTGTTGCGATGGCTAACTTGACTCGTATAATCAACTTGACACCGTGGGTGTTCTTGCTTGCTTGCTTGTGCAATTCACTTGTCTTGTCTTGCATCATATCTAGGACGTGACTCCCTGGTTCCCACGGTCAGGGATTCATACTGAATATGGATTAGGCTAATGACTAGATCAAACTATAGTTCATGGAGAATTTCCAGTCACAGGCAATCTCGTTATCTGGGCGCTCTTAACTGGACTTGTAGCTTGCCGACGAGTAGAGCACATTTCCAGCGCACTGTCATGTGTTGCACCCTCTAAGTCACCTAAGGGTATATCGTCTCCGTGGCGATGTACCCAACCATACTCTCAACCTGCGGAAGGATAACTGGATGGTCTACAGGGTTTGGGACTGGAAAAATTCTCATTGCATCTTGTTAGTAATTAGGCTTGTGACAACCCTAGTTAGTTAAAGTAGTAAGCCGTAGTAATTGCTTGGCCGCTTGTGAATGGATGATGTCTAGCCCTGTCTAAGTCTTATCTAGTCCCTGTACCCTGGTACTCCTGAACATGATTGTTTTACTTGCTTTAACAATAATTGGGTAGGGACAAGGAGATATTCAGGCGAAGGGTTACAACCCCGATCTTGTTTGGTTTACGGGTTGTAACCAGGCTCCCAGAATGGTTCCACGTCCCTAGTCGTTTATTGTCCTGACGTGCTCTTTATTACTTGTACTTTTCTTTCATTTTCTTATGTTCTGATATGCTGGCTTTTATTCTTATTTTGTGGCCTCCTTTGTGGCACTTGCTCTTTCTGGGGTTTGACCCAGCTGGTTTTGTGTGGCCAGATTTTGGAGCAGTACCCGAGGATCTACCGAACCTCCAGTCCGATGGTGGCGACTAGAAGGAACCCGGGCTACGACTGGGTTTTCTATTTTGTTTCGCTCACTCTGTTGTAAAAATTATTCTTTTGAGGCGTTTAGCCGACGAGCACCTGTTAGCTTGATGCACTTTTACTTACTGTTTGCCTACGGGCTGTAAATATGATTAACAAATCCTAGGGTTGATCATGTATGACTTAACTCTTGCTAGTCCTAGCATTTTGTACGACTAGCTTCATGATCAGCTGATATATAATATTTGGGACGCCTTTTATTGTATATTTGGTGGTCAAACATCTTGTGATTATATTATTTGCTTGAGATTGAGACAGTAGGCTTGACCTTAAGAGACTGTTGGCTTGTAGTAAACCCTCATATCTAGACAGCCGTGACCGTATAGCGAGATGGACTTCATTTCAATATACGTAGCTGGCTATGTTCGCCCCCGCTCTCCAGTATTCTGGTTCTGGGGCGTGACAAATATAACTGGAGCAAAAAGCTTAGAGAAAGTCTAAGTGCCTACCGTACTACTGTACGTACTCCGACTGGTTGTACACCTTTCTCTTTAGTTTATGGATGTGAAACTGTCCTACCGATAGAGATTCACGTCCCATCACTGAGAATTGCTATTGCCAACGAACTCACAACAGAAAATAATCATCATCTTCGACTTCAGGAGCTTGGAGCACTTGATGAGAAGCAGCTACTCGCTCAATAACACATTGAGCCATCTCAAGGCCGCCAAGAGACTTTTCATCGTCTTCCTTTAAAACTTTCAAAAGACTATTCATCTCTTCTCTGTACAAACCATATCTTCCAAGGTCGCCAAGAGAACTCGAAGGGTAAGGAGGCTGCACCGACTGGCTCTCCTCATGCGACAGCGTCCTCGCTAGTCCAAGACCCGATCCTGGGTGAGACTACGCCTCAAAATAAAGTCTTGAGCATTAATTTATGACGCTCAGACTTTTTCTCTGCCTGGGTGCGTGTTCCCAGGCAACATGTTTCTGTGAGCATTCATATGCGCCCACACCGTGGTGTGTTATGCGCCCACATGCTGCTGTATATTATGCGCCCATATGCTACTGTACATTATGCGCCCATATGTTGTTTGTATGTTTACGCACCCATATGCTGTTTTGGCGCATAACCCTTTGGGCGTATAGGATTCCTCCAACACTTATTTTTTTTTTGCAGATTCTGAGTTTGACTTTCTCTTCTGTCCTTGTAGTTGATATGTTTATCCCAGAACTTGGTGGAATCTCTTTCGGCTCTGCTTGCCAAGTCCTCGGCACAAGCCTCATAACCAACATGGTCAGAAAGGGTCAGGCCATGATCAGTCAAAACCAGCCTACGGAACGGACGATCTCCATACTTGAACAGGACAAGACCTTCCTAAAGCAAATGATTAACGGCAAAAAGCGCTTGCTCGGAGGGGCACGTCATTTTAAGAAGCCTTATCATGTTCGGTGATAGTGTAGGGTTTGAAGATGGCAAGACGACACGCTTGAGAAACCCACTGGTGGTCAGGCTGAACAATCAGAGGATATGGCTACCATTGATGGAGCGTCAGTATCTTTTGTCTGCGTTCACTGACTTAGCCGCACGACGACAGATGAAATGGGAGCTAACCCCTGAGCTCCCCGGGGTTGTCTTCAGAAGAATACAGTTCGACTTAGGTGATCGAAAGAAGGACACTTTCAAGTATGCATCTTACTCCACGAGGGGGTTGTAACCTGGTGCCGTAATAAACGACATCCCAAATGACCTCCACCCTTATGCTACCGGCACGCTTTGCAATCTGATGATGTCGAGGGACGTGTCGTATCCCGTAGGGAAGATGCGGATGGAAGGCTGGCCAGATTCTGGGATGCCAAACAACGGAGCCCGACGTCGCTGTTCCGTACAGAAGACAAGGCCTTAGTCACTGCTCTCATGAAAGAGGGGGCTACTTTTCAAGCAAGTAAGGATGCCCTCACTCAAGAGATTAGTGAATTGGCTGATCAGTATGAGCAGTTCAACGCTGCGAGTGAGGCACGTGCTGCTTCGAAGAATAAGCTGGCTGCACAGATTACTGAGAAATATAATCACATTGCATGGATCCAAAGTGAGATTGCTCAACTGGAGGCCAGCTTGAGGACAGCGACGTCTGAACAGGAGGACTATTTGGTTTAGGCTGCCATAATTGCCACAACTTTCGACCACTTAAAAGAACAGCTGGTGAAGTTGGAGGGAGAGCACGTGATTCTGATCCCCTTCCAGGATGAGGCTGCTCGTCAAAAAGAGGCGCGCCGCCGTGCTACCACAAAGTCTAAAGCCGAAATCGCGGCTCTAAGAGATAGTATCAATCGATTGTGTATCCCTTATATTTTCTCTTCTAATAGGCTTAATTAGCCGTCAAGACTCCTGTATATTTTTCTTTTCTTTGTCTTTTGATATGCATTTTTAATAAAGAATCTTTTTGTCTTTCAGAATTCATGAATGAAGTTTGTAAAATATCAGAACTAGAGGTAATGTGGACGTAGTAAGGATATTTCTGGTGGGTATTCTGCTGGGAAATTTGATGTGAACTTATTATCCATTTTATATTCAAGGTTCTTTGAATATAGATATTAAGTTGAAAGAAGATGCTAATAGAAGTAAATATGGACGTAATAGTAGAGGATGTTCTATATCTGACTAGGGGTAATATGGACGTGGAAGGATATATAACATTAGGTAGGAGTGGATAATTCAGAGGTAATATGGACATGATTATCCTTGATAAATGCATTGTTCAGAGGTTATATGGATGTGGGAAAATGTTTCTTAATCATCACACTGGGGAAATAATTATCGAAAAACAGTTCAGAGGTAATATGGACGTGACTTATTTTCGTCAGATCGAGTTTGGGCAGAGTCCAAAACAAAAATAATTCCACTGGGGAATTTTTTAGAGTACCTATTATCCATGGCGTATTCAAGACTCTTAAATACGAATAATAGTTAAATAATTTTTTTTGAATCACATAAACATTGCACTGTACATTTATATGACTAAAATAGGGTATATATGAAGACTGATCATGAAGGTTACACATAATATTTCTTCAGGAACTTGCCGTTGATCGGAATCATGAACAAGTCACCATCAGGTTTGGTTAGTCGATACGCACCATTAGAATACAGTATTTCTATAACGAAAGGACCTTCCCATTTAGGCTGGAATTTTTTTTGTCTTGTGCGTCATGACCATTGGTCTTCTCACTGCTAAGACGAGATCACCAACTTGGAAGATTCTTTCCTTCACCTTCTTATTAAAGGCTCTAGAAAGGCGTGCTTGGTATAGCTCAATACGCTGCTAAGCTAATAAGCATTTTTCGTCTAGCACTTCGAGTTCTTGTAGTCGCAGACGGTAACTTTCTTCGGCAGTCAAATCATTGGCTAAGGCTGTTCGAAGGGAGAGAATCTGGATTTCTAGGAGAAGAACTGCTTCGCTGCCATAAACCAGAGAGAATGGCATACTGCCTGTTGGAGTCTGGACCGTTGTACGATAGGCCCAGAGACATTCGCCGAGCTTCTCATTCCAATCACGCTTGTTTGAAGACACGAACTTCTTAAGAAGTTTAATGATGGTCTTATTGAAGGCTTCTGCTAACCCATTAGTCGTTGGATTGTAGGCAGTAGAGGCTACATTCTGGATTCGATTCTTATCGCAGAACCAATAGAATGTATGGCTCGTAAATTATGGACCATTATCATGGATGATCCTGCGAGGTAGGCCGAAGCGATAGATAATGTGATGTTTGATAAAACTGATCATATTCGACGTCTTCACTTCGGTGAGCGGTATAGCTTTCACCTATTTGGAGAAGTAATCAGTTATAGCTAGGATGAACCGATGTCCTTTGGAAGATGGCGGGCTGATTGGGCCTATGATGTCCATACCCCAGGCTTCAAAAGGCCAAGATGCTTCCGTCGGGTGTAGAAATTCCAAAGGTTGAAGAATAAAGTCGGCGTGGAACTGACAAGCCCTACACTTCTTTACATATTCAACAGCATCTGCTATCATCGTGGGCCAATAATAACCCATTTGTCTGATGCGATCTTGTAATTTGGGACCAGGTTGATGTGCGCCACAAACTCCGTCATGAGCCTCACGGAGTCCATGTTTGGCTTCTGTGTCTGATAACATCGTAACAGTAGCCCGTCGTAAGAGCGTCAGTACAGCATTTTGGTAGCTGTATCATAGTAAAATCTGAGGGATCGCCTTTGGACAGACACTGCTTCCTTTGGTTTCTCAGGGAGGATTCCATAGATGGCGTAGTCTATGAAAGGAAATCTTCAGTCTTTAATTTTGACGTTTGTTTCTGTTGCGTAACAATGATGAATATGCAAGTCATCTTTCACTCAAAATAGTTCTCGACCAGACACTATGATCGAATACTGAGTATTGGCAGGGACGGTCAAAGATGTAGCAAGATCGGCTAAAGCATCTGCTTTTATATTCTGTAGTTGAGGCACATGCTTGATGAAGAATCCAGCGAAAGTAGAAGCCAATTCGATTATCACTTTGTGATATGGGATGAGGTCTTCGTGACGAACTTCATAATCCCCTCGGACCTGACTAACTATTAGCTTACAATCGCCGTAAGCTTCTAGATAGTCAACTTCCAGTTGTTTTGCCAGTTGAAGGCCGATCAGTAAGGCATTATATTCGGCTATGTTGTTAGTACAGGGTTCCACGAGAGAATATGCACGGTGTATAACCAGATGGTCGGGTGACACAAGCACAATGCCCACTCCGGCCACGATATTTCCTTTAGGTCCTGTTCTTCATGCACCGTCAAAGAACATTCTCCAAATGGGGATTTTCTCAGTTGCGGTGTTAGATTCCACTACTTTATCAAGGATTTTATCATAGAGTTTGGAAGATTCTTGCACCAGATGAGCTGCTAGGAAATCAGCTAACACTTGGCCTTTCACTGCCTTCTGAGGGACGAACAACATATCGTATGGAGTCAAAGCATTGCCCTTGTAGCTAAACGGGAATTAAGAGAACCCGGTTTAGTCATGAGTATTCTGAGAGGATTGACTTTAGATATGATGTGGATAGTCTGCCAGACACATAGTGGCGTGTCTTCTGGATAGCAAATACCGGTACTAGACATTCCTTTTCTACATGTGTGTATCTGTGCTCGGCACCCACCATCGTACGGCTGAGGTAGTAGATTGCATGTTCATGGCCGCCTTCATTCTTCTGAGCTAATAGGGCACCAAGGAAATGGTCCATAGCACGGATATATAGTAAGAAGGGCTTCCCTATTATTGGAGCCACCAATGTTGGGGAGCTTGTGAGGTACTTCTTGATGTCATTAAATGTGCGTTTATATTGTTCAGTCCAGACGAAAGATACTCCTTTCTTCATGAGCTAAGTAAACGGTTGACACCTTCCAAAAAGGTTTGAAATGAATCGTCTGATGTAGGCTAGCCTTTCTTGAATTTTGCGTAGCTCTTTGAGATTTCTTGTGGGATGCATATCGAGGATAGCTTTCACTTTTACTGGGTCAAAATGTATACTTTTTGAAGTGATAACAAAACCAAGGAACCTGCCGCTAGAGGCTCCCAGAAAAGACTTGGTTGGATTCATCTTGAGTTGGTGTGCACGTATTAGTTCGAACACCGTTCTCAAATCTTGGAGTTGGTTGCCCTTGAGATGACTTTTAACTGCGATATCATCTACGTAGCATTCCACTGTTTTGCACAAATGATCGTAAAAAATGGTGTTCATAGCTCGCTGGTATGTCGCCCCTGTATTTTTTAATCCGAAGGGCATCACCGTATAGCAGTATACCCCCAACGATGTTCGAAAAGATGTGTATTTTTTATCGTCGGAGAACATCTTGATCTGGTTATAGCCTAAGAACCCATCCATTAAGGACATCCGCTCGAAGCCGTAAGTATTATCGATCATTACGTCGGTGATCGGTAGAGGGAACTCATCTTTCGGGCATGCAGAGTTCAAATTGTGATAATCGATACAGACTCGAACTTTACCATTCTTTTTCATAACTGGCACAATGTTAGCGACCCAGTCAGGGTGTTGTTCTTTGCGAATGAACCCGCTTGAAATAAGCTTCTTGACTTTTCTCTCGATGGCCTCCATGATATCTGGTTGAAATTGTCGTTGCTGCAGCTTCACTGGCTTAGCTTTGGACGAGATATTTAGGCGGTGCATAGCAACTTTAGGGTCCAAGCCTGGCATGTCTTTATAGCTCCATGTAAAGACGTCAATGTATTCTCTTATAAGCTATATAAGAGATTATCGTTCTTCGCTAGACAGACTTTTGCTGATGAATATTGGTTTAAGATATGATTCATCTCCTAAATTAACTTGGACGACTTCGTCTTCAGTAGGTGGTTCACGTTGTTTGAAACGTAACTCCCATCAAGTATCCATATTTTGAGCCCATTATTCAAGCTCGATCGATTGGACATCGTCTAAAATTTGGTCAACTGACACCATGTTGATGGACAAAGTTGCTTTGAACATGTCTCCAATGCTGGAGTCTAAATTTTAGAGACAGGAATCAGAAGAATGAGAACAATGATCTGCTTCATCGTCTGATCCTTCAGGAGTTGTTGGAGGAGTGACGTAACCCAAACCAATACCGTTTTGTGGATAATAGTTCTCGGGTTTACCGGGAGGAGCAAAGTGACGTATTGGCAATCATCGTCCCTAACCGTAGTTTAGCCCCTGGTCGCTTTTTATATCATATCCCATATTCTGGATGATATTCTTGGCCTGCCAACTATATCGGTAAAGTTGCATTTTCCCATAATCATAGTCCGCTTCAATGTTGTGATTGGGAGAAGTAGAGTCCAGAACGAACTTTCTTTCGCCAATTATTCGACCGAAGATGATCATTTATTTACCCTTCTTTCTAGCTGGAACGATGAAGTAGTAGATATCTTCTGGCCAGACTTTTTCCTACAGATGAGGCATCGTGACCGGCATGTAGAGATGTGGCTCTATGCCGTGCTCTAGAGCGTATATCGTATCTATGTACTGGTTTACAGATTAGTAGACATCAGAGTAATTCAAAGATAAATCTTTACTTAAAAAATATGCAAGTTCTTCTTCAGGGATCACATCATCCACTGAAGGTACATTATTTTGAGTATTTATATACTCATTGAGGGGATCATTGTTTGGAACAGGAGCCACAGACTTGGCCAAATTTACCACATAGGATAACTTTTCAGGATTGGGAGGAAGGACTTCAGTAGTTTCTATCCGAAGTATTTTGCGGAGGGTGATGGTCAATGGTTTGACCTTATCAGGATTCTTCTTTTTAACCCAGATTGTGAGAGGCTTTGGAGTACCTTTTGGAGTAGTATGTCCTTTGACTCTGATAATCAGGGGACCGTCACTGGTGGATGAATTAACTTCAGCTTCATTGTCAGCTTCGTTGTCGTCGTCTTTGGGAGGCTGAGATTGATAAAGTACCGAATCTCCGTAGTAGGCTTCAATGCCCTTAAAAGGATCAACATCGGCAAACTCCGTCTTCACGATGCCATCACCGTTGACATACTTAAAGCACTGGTGAAGTGTAGAAGGAACGATCATGTTCTCGTGTATCCAGGATGTCCCAACAAGACGTTGTAGGATACATTGGCATCGATTCATAGCAAGAAACCTCTGTTCGGAGATCGCCAATCTGGAACTTTAGACGGATCTTGCCCAGCGGGTGGCTTCTCCCAGCATTGAAAGCCATGATAGTTGTATTGGTTGCAGATAGCTTGTGCAGAGGGATCCCTAGAATTTGGAGTAAACTTCTAGGAATGATGCTGAGGGAGGAACCTGGATCGATATGCATCCGATCCACCATAATTGCCCCGATATACCCTGTATGGTACAGAGGTCTATCACGATGATTATTTTTGAGTAGCATGTCCTCCTATGAAAAGGTGATGTTGGGCACCACTTTCATAGTGTTGTGGCAGTAAGGACAGGAGATGGGATCTTTAGGGGGGGGCTTTGACTTCAGCGAGATAGGAGTCGGTATGTAGTAATGTCTCACTTAAGGCCTTTCACGTCTCATTGGAGAGTCGTAATAGATTAAACAAAGACAACCTAGCAGGTGTATTGGCCAGCTGTGCCAGTATGTCAAAGTTGTAAGGCCAATCCATGCCTTCGGGAGTTGGTGCCTTCGGAGACTTGTCAAATCACGTCTTCTTCTGCTTAGCGTTGTCGGTAGTCGAGGGCTAAGATGGACCAGCTTCTGAACTTGTGGGAGAAGCAGGATCTTGAGAAGGTACTACTTCTTCTTGTGCAGGGTCATAAGTCTGTAGGTAAGCCTTCCCAGATCGTGTCTGGCCAGATAGAACTTCGTAATGAGAGAAGACACCATATGACATGATTTGTATTTCTTTCCCCTCTTTACTTTGGAAGATACCACCTGTCACGATCCGCTACCCAAATTGTTGGGCCGGGCCGAGTTATGTCCAGCCTACGCTTGAGATAAAGCATAGTAAGTTGTTCTAAAGACAAATAAGACAAGATTAAAGTGTGCTAACAATTCTATATGTAATAGTGAGTCAGATATGATCCAAACACAAAGTCTTCTCGTATATAAATAAGTTCCCAAGTACAAGTCCAAAATGTAAAGCTGGATACAGGTCCAGTCACAAAATACGTAGTCTAATAAATGACTACTCTAAAATATCCCGAGCAACTACACAAACTAGACGAGATTTCCCGCAGGTACATCCTCGTAAGATAAAGTCTGGTCCTCGGCAGCAACTCCATAGTAGGAATCACAAAGCAACTCCTCCTCAGAAACTATACCTACAACGTTATCCTGTCAGGACGGGAGCAAGTACAGATTCTAGCAAACTAAAAATACGAAACATAAAATGAACATAAGTGGAATAAACTGGAATCATGGCATCTCATAATCTATCATGGTAAGGACACATATGTCATAGAGACAGATGTATATGTAATATTTAAAACTGTACCAGGTACGTGATCGTCAATAGGTATATAATGTGCAGGGGCACATAATGAAATGTACTTCCGTACAAGTGAAACGGCGATAGATGTACATACGCACAAATCCACTTTGAGATAAAGGCCTACGGCGCAGTAATCATATAAAATGAAACTTTGCTCGATAAATACATACGGAGAAAGGGGCATGATCACGTACTCTACTAACAGTTTCTCCATAACCCAGATTCTAAACATGTGAGAGATATACAAACTGTCCTAAGCATGGTAGGGACTGAAAATAAATACAACATGTAAAGATTTAACTTGCTACCCCAAGGATCAGCATTTAACATGGTTGGAATCGTAGTTCATTGTTGTAACAGTATGTAAAGTTTGTAGAAGTACTTGCCTTTAGCAATGCAAGGTAGCGACAGAAATGCTATAGATGCCTGGTGACTCGTCACTGTAAAATAATACATGAACTTAGTTTTTATACTAAGTTAAACACTAAGACACTAGTGGTGCAACACGACTTTCTGACTGAACATCTAACCAAATGATGACTTTAGCATAGGAGACCAATATGGGGTGACACAATACCCTAACTAACTTTCTAGGGCCTTTACACTAGTGTAGGATGAGGTTCAATATGACTACAACTCAAAACAACACAAAATATTACAAGTCGTAACTATTCAATAAATAAATCAAACTGTACACTGTGTTCCAACAA
This sequence comes from Iris pallida, assembly GCA_029216955.1. Lineage (NCBI taxonomy): Eukaryota > Viridiplantae > Streptophyta > Magnoliopsida > Asparagales > Iridaceae > Iris > Iris pallida. The sequence goes on from JANAVB010038613.1 coordinate 3,137,596, forward strand.
TTTTTGAGATAGACAAAAAACTCAATTTTACATAATATAAAGCACCAAAATGATCCTTGTTAATTATAGAAATTTATACTAATTCTTCTGGAATTTATAAACCCTCATAGTTATTTATTAAAAATCAGCAAACCTATGTATCCTGGAAATAAGTTCTGTTTTCCTATTTTTATAAAATGCCAAATATACTTATTAAATGCTGGAAAAACTATAGTAAATTATCTAAATTAACATAGTATTTAAATACAATTTTTCCCAGATTTTTACAGTAATTAAATTATATATAAAAATTCAAAAACAGCAAGTAACAATTTCTGGAAATTAATTAATTAATTTTTTAATATTTTGTCCACGTATTCGAAATTGAACCGAAGTCCAGATACGGGACCCAAAGCCATGAATCAAGTCCAATATAACTTGTACAGACTCTGAATGTATTAGACACAATTGGACCCAAAAACCCATGCTAGATTTGGACATCAATTGGTCATGATTTATAAAATACAGGAATTTAAATATGTATATAAATATATTTTAAAGTGGCAAAAAATACAAGTCACAAAATTACCTAATAAAATAACTTGCAAATTTATAAATAATAATATTTTGTACAAAGTTGAATTTGAAGTACATATACATATACAACAATTATATTTATATATATATATATATATATATATATATATATATATATATATATATATATATATATATATATATATATATATATATACATAAATACATAGTTATTTATGTATACATATTTATGTATACATATATAATGAATATATATATATATATATATATATATATATATATATTTATATATATATATATTTATATATATATATATATATATATATATATATATATATAAAATATAAACAATATACATATAAATATATAAAATACTAAATATAAAATATACATATATATATATATATATAAATACAGTATATATATACAAATACAGTATATATATATATATATATATATATATATATATATATATATATATATATATATATTTAAGGAGACATTTTATTGAAAAAGTAAAGGGCTCACAAAGAGCAATACAGACAGTTGCGGGATCCAAGAAACACAAAATGGACCCGCTAAACAGGGTAGGAAATTGAAAATGGTGAAGTTCGAAATTTCGAAGTTTCGGAAGCCCGAAACTTCGAAATTTCAAAACGGTGAGACAGTATTTCAAAATTTCGAAATTACGAAAACGTAATTTCAAAAATTTTTGAAATTTCAAAGCATGGCTCGCGTCCAGGGACGCTGTTCCCAAAAGTTGACTGGGCACGTGGCCCAAGGATGGGCACGCAGCCCAATGGGGGTACTGCCCAAAGCAGATGGCTCGTGGCCCGAGGGCCCACCCAGCGCGCGGTCCCGAGACTGGAGTCGTCGGCAGCAAGGGTGGCAACTGCGACGGGGCGGCCCGGGGGGCGACGAGCAGCGGAAGAGGCTGGGGCCGGGAGGCTCCAGCGGGGAGGGGGCTCCGACGAGAAGGGGAGGGGACGTGCGGCCCGAGTAGGGAAGTCTCGGGCTCCCCGGAGCGGCTGACGGAGAGGCCGGGTCAGGCGACGCAGGGGGACACGCCGGAGTGGGCAGGCGCCAACGGAGGGCTGAGGACCGGCGTGGGCGGGGCCGAGGAGTCGGCGGAGGCACAGACCCAGAGAGGAAGGCGGTGGGCGTACTGCTCGAAGGGGGCTCTGCCCGAGGCAGAAGGCGAGCGGCCCGAGGGGAGCTCTGCCCGAGGCATCAGGCGCGCGGCCCGAGGGCCCCCAGCGCGCATGGGCCTGGCGCAGACGGAGGCACCGGCGACGGGAGCGCAGACCCGGCGCGGGGGTGGTCTGCTCCGGGGAGCCCGGCTTGGACGGCTGAGGTGCGTCCGCACGGGGAGGATACCTGGGTCGTACGGGAAGAGGAACGGGAAGAGGCACGGCCGACGATGGGGGGGTGACCGGCCGGCCAACGGAAAGGGGGTCCGACCACAGCTACTGCCGGCGAGGGCCGGGGCCGTCCAGCGTGAGCCTGAGGGATCGCCGGAGGCCACCGCAAGAGGGAGAGAGGAACGCAAGGAGGGGACAGGGACGACGGCGCCAAAGAAAGGCCGAAAGGTGCCGGAGATGGAGGGCCCGAGTCCGTCGGAGGCCGCTGCGCGCAGCCACAAGAGCCCACGAGGGGGAGTGGGCGGGCGCTGTGGGGGAGCACCGGGGACGGGGAGAGGGCAAAGGCGCTAGGGAGCGTCGGAGAGAAATCGAGGCGGAGGTTGGGGGGGGTGGCTCTACCAGGGTCGCCGACGCCGGGGGCCGGGGTGGCTGCGAGGACGCAGAGGACCACTGAAGCGAGAGAAAAGAGGAGGTCGAGGAGGACGGAATAGCGGGAGGAGCGGCGGAGAGGAGGGGCACCGGGGACGCGAGAGCTGGCGGAGCCGGGCTCGGGTCCGCCGACGAGGAGCCGGAGACGGCCGGGAGGAAACAGAACCTGGCCTGCGGCTTGGCAGCCACGACGGCCCACGAGGAGGGTTCTCTGGGGATGGGCGCCGCCGC